>JARHVA010009321.1:105000-332025 GCA_037957365.1 Torreya grandis | reverse complement strand
TCATTTTAATCAACATTCTTTCCATGTAATCATTATATTTTAGTAAAATTTTATTCTTTTCCTTTGACTATTATTGGCCCTATACCTATTATTTAACTTGATATTGATTTGTCTAAATGACACACTAATATTGTATCAGATTTGGTTTGATTCAAATTTTATAACAATCCCTAAAATATTCAACACATTCTTAGGTTAATTAATTATGAATAATAAAAATATTTTGGGACCGAAAGGATTTATATAATCAAATTTCAAAATAAAACTAATATAATATAACATATATTACATTTGAGATGAGAAAGATAACAAATTCTAGTTTCTAGCCTTTGCCAACTATCAAATTTATCTATGATAAATCACCAAAATAATGTTTTCTAAAAATTATTAAATCATATACCAAATTATAAATTGAATCAGGGATGTCATACCTAGTTTATAAAAGAATAGAGACTAAGATAAAGTAACTAATAATGAATAAAATTCTAATCTTCAAGAAGTGTAATAAGTCAATCCTTGGATGCAAGGTAATTATGTTGATAATTAGGTTGGTATTGGAAACTCCCCTACTAAACTCCTTTCATTGAAAAGAGTAAATGGACCTCTATTTTTAAGATACAAAGGTTAATAATATGAAGCACATTTAGACTTTCAAACTTATTTTTTTCATTCTTGGAACTACCAATAAAAATATATATTTTAGATTATTTTCAAAGACTTTAGAATATAAATATTATCCCTTCATTAGTCTCCCAGCTAAAGTCATAAAAAAATGAGAAACATAGAATATTAAATGGAATTATGTTTTATAAAACCTAAAATAGACTTAGATATTTGAATGAATTGGCCAATATCTTTATAGATCATGGAAAATTGATTTATCATTTTACAACTAAATTTACAAAATTTAGAAAAAATATTCCAATATATGTAAGACCTTTTAAGAAGTTATAAATATTTTTTTATTGTAATTATTTAACACTTAAATAGAAAATTCCTATAGAATATTAAGACAATATAATATGATCCCATAGTTATTTCTACATTCAATACAAAAAAACCATTTAAAAGAATTGGTTTCAAAGATGAAGCTTCTATAGGATTAACTTATAACAATACATAAATTACCAAAGTTATTCAAAATCCTAGTAGTGACATGGTTACTATAAAAAAAACTCTAAATGACCAACCCTCTTCTTTAGGAAAAAAATAAAATGTTAAATTGAATGCAAACTCATTATAGTTTTGTTTATGAACTTGACCATGATCTAGATACTTGTACTACTATCCGAAAAAATAATAAGTTATCAAAGGAATGGATAGTATTGTTGTCTCCCAAAAATAACAGTCATTTTTGGAACAACATTTGAATTATTTTGGTTCTACTAACCAAAATAATATCTTCCATTTTCAAAATTTGTCTTAGATATTTAGATTTCTCATTTTCAGAGCTTCTTAGAAAATCTATGGACTCTACAGGGTTGAATCTATGGACTCTATAGGCTTGAATCTACAGACTCAATAGGAAAAGGAAAATCTACAAACTCTTGTAGGTGCTTTTTAGTCAAAAGAAATGATTTTTAACATTTGTTCATTTTTTGGGAAAGGTTCAAAGTTTAGTCGCTTCAACAGGTTCAACGGATTCAAAGGTTCAATAGTCGGTTCAACCAAAGGAATAGTTCAATGTCCAAGTTAAACCAAGCAGTTTAATGCTTTATTTCACTTAGATGGTTCATTTCTTTTGTTTCAGCATCTTTTGGTTTAATCATTTGATTTGTCAGTTGAGTTGGTTCAAGGCTTTCTGGTTCAATAGTTCAACAACAAGTTCATCGCTTTTTGGTTCAAAGGCGCTTGACACACTTCATTGAACCTCTAAATTGGTTCAATCAAAAGGTTCAATGTCCAAGTTCAATGAGCTTCATGACTTCTATAGGAATTTTCATCAGCAAACAATCAATAGTAGGTTCAACATTTAGTTCATCCTTTGCTTCAACTTCAAACAGTTCAAAGGTGGGTTCAATCAAGCGGTTCAACGCTTTCATCAGCATTGCTTCAAAGGCTTGGCACGCTTCATTGAACCTTTGAACCAATTCAACAAAGGTTCATCAACTAGGTTTAAAGGGATGGTTCAATGCAAAAGAGAACTTTTATGAAGAACAAGTGCCCTTGCGGAGGACACTTCATCAAACGAATGTTCAAAGACTTGTTCAAATACTTGTCCAATGCTCATGGGAACTTCACCTAGACTTTTTGCCTGGGGAATTTCACCTGGACTTTTTGCCTAGGGAATTTCACCCAGACTTTTTGTCTATGATAATTTTCCCTACGAAAATGTCTACGGGAATGTTCAAATGGGATAACCTGAGGAAAAGCCCAGGGGAAATTTGTGAAGGGCCAACAAAAGACTCTGAAGGATCATTTCTCAGGGCTCGAAAGGGTAAAGTCCAGTCTGGAAAAGCGCCAAGTGGAAAGATAAAAGAAGACCAAGAGATAACGTGCCCAAACACGTCAAATTCAACATAGTCAACTAGCCATTGGAAACACAGTGATGGTCATGAAAATGTCAATTTCAAAGGTAGTAAAATAGCCATTGATCCTTTGAACATACAGAATAGAATACATTTACAATTTTCAAGGTCAAGACCAGTAGAAAGTGGGGAAGAAATAAAATAGCAATTTAAATCTAGGACCCGATTCAATTAGCCAAACAAGGAGGAATGATGAAGATAAGATCAGATTGCTAGGTGGAACATTGGAAGTTACAAACTTTCAATAAGCGTGACTTATTTCCTTGCATTGATAAAATCAAATGGGAAAAGGGCTCCTAAGTTCCAGCATGTCTCCTTGATAGATTTCAATGCAAATTGATGTATTGATTATTCCCAAGTCCTTTTTAAAGAGGCTATATAAGGAACTTTCTTCTATTGTAATAAGGATCTTCTTTTTGATAATGGGAATGAAACTCTACCAAAATAGAGAGGCATCATTGAGACTTTGTGCTCAGTCTATTTGTCATATTTTGTTAACGAAAACAAGGGACTTTTTTAGACTTTGTGCTATGATATCTTATTTTTTTCATTGATTTAATAAGCATAAATAGTAAATTTGTTAAGAAGGTGTCCTAGAGAATCAACTGTGGAGAGACTATGCACCCCCATAGCTACCTTCAGTGTGTTTGTATTTTCATTGCTGTGTAAAGAACTTTGGAAATACTTTGAGCTTTAATTATTATTCGTATATCACTCTTGAGTATTTCTTATGCAGACTTTGTGCTATGTCTTGATTTGCTGGTTACCATACTTCATTCATATTCTACTTTTATTTCTAGGAGTATTCTCATGACTAGTTGAATAGTTCTTCTGAAAGAAGAGGAGTGTTGTATGTCATTCTCTTGAGCTCTTCCTTTATTTTGTATACATCATCTTTGAAGAAAGAGAGATGGATGTCTAGTCCTACCCTTGAGTACTATTTTTTGCTCATATATATACATAGCACATCCACAAAGAACCTCCCCTTGATGAGAGGAGAGAGAATTCTCTTTTTGATGTGATAAACATACACATTAAGACAACTAATCTTCTTGCTTTGGCTGATAAGACCTATTTTATTTACCAGTACACTGATAGACAAAATAATCAAACAACAATTTTTGGTGACTCCACTAGAGAATTACCCATTATCCATTTATAGTATATCCATTCCATTCACCTCCACACCATAAGTAAAGAATGCACAGTTTAAAGCCTCAAGCTTTAACTGAGGCAAAGTCAATTCTTTTCAAATTTTGTTTTACAAATATGGCAAATTCAAGATATACACAAAGTCAAAGGGCTAAAGGTGTCATTGATCTTGTGTTCGATCAATTACAACAAAGTGATTATGATCTATTTTCTTCACCATCTCATCTGAAACAAACCAAGAGCTTCTCTCCTACTAAAAATAGATCTCCATTACCAGGCAAAATATCAACTTCTACTGTTGATAAAGCTTCACCTATAATTACCCCATTGAGATTTGTTATCCCTCCTTTTCAGCACCCTATAATGGCAATTCAAGGTCCTTATGGTAATGCTTTTGGCCCTCTCAATCTTACTCCTCCTCTACATGAACTTCCATGTAGTTCTAGGAAGAATTTCTTGAAATTCCATGGTGATGGGAAAGTTCATCCTGATGAACATATTACAACATTCAATATAGCTTATAGAGTAATTGGGGTAGAGTTTAAAGATGTAGTAGTCAGGCTTTTTGTTGAAACACTACAAGGTCCTACTACAGATTCGTTTTACTATTTACAAGCTCGATATGTGACTGATTAGAATACTTTCAAAGATAAGTTTGAAGCTAGATTCAAACTTGCAAAAGATGCACATACACTTCTAGCTCAACTTACACAAATGAAAAAAGATCCACATGAGCCTATGAGAGACTTCATAGCTAAATTTGACAAGTTGAGAAATAGAATTCCTATGATTGCCAAATCTACAGCTGAGAATCTTAAATGCTTTTTCATTAATTCTCAGCTACCTGAAGTCAGTCTCCTCTTGAGATGTGCTAGACAAATAGATCTTGAGGTAGCTCAACTTTTGGCCATTAAAGTAGAAGATGATCTCATATTAATAGGGAAAATAAGAAGAGATCCCAATAGAAATAGAGATTCATCATCATTTGAAGTTGCATCTACAAGTACCATAGATCTAATGGTGCAGAAACTAGCGAATGGGCTCCTTGCCCTCAAAAAGCAAATGGCTCAAGGAATGTCTTCTACTCCTACATACAAAAGAACATTCCAAAATCAATCATATCAGGGCAATGTTGCCAAAAACCAAGGACAACAAAATTGTCTTCTTCCTTCACAAGGGAAACTTGCCTTGGAAGCTCCTCCAACTAATTCAGCAATGTGATATCTCAACAAAGAATCAAATTTTTCTTATCAACCTGAATTATATCAAGAAAATGATGTTGATATCATTGAAGATAGTCAAGAAGAATCAACTGGTGACTCCCACATTGGTTTCTTGAATTATCAGGATGAACTTGAAAGTAAAGGAGAAGCTTCAAATGGATCATATGCAGTGTTTACTAGATCTAAGAATCAATCAGTCCAACAAGCTGATAAAGGAAAAATAGAAGAGCAATCATAGCTAGCAGTCACAATTGCCAAGTGTGGAATAGTTTTGCCCTTTTAACCAAAATATCTAATAATCACTCAAAAGGTAAATACATCTATTGCTCCTTCCCCTTCTACTTCTAATATACAAACCAATATACCTCCCATCTCTTCTAAAACTCAGAAAGCTGAAGTACCTTTCTTTGTACTTAGCTTGATTTAGACATTTGACATAATTGATCATGTCAAAAAGACAAAAATACCAATGTCTAAATTTGAGTACTTGCATTCCAATCCAAATCAACTGAATAAGTTGGTCCAATATGTTAAAAATCAAACCGTCCTTGCAGTGTAAAAGGCCAAAAAAGTGACTTTTGATTCCCCAATAAATACACCTAGTCCAAATAATCTAATTATTACTCCTCCAGCTACTTTTGGAAAAATAGAACCCTTATATGTTTCCCTATTAATCAATGGCCACAAGCTGAGTAATTGTATACTAGATTTAGGCACATCTAACAATGTCATGCCTGCCAAAGTCACTGAATCTCTTGGTCTCACATTAACCAAGACATTTGATAGATGTTTCTCCATGGAGAACAAATAAGTGCCATTATTGGGGCAGATCAAAGATGCTCAATTTGCATTTGCAGCCTTTCCAGAAAATAGGATTAAAATGACTGTATTAGTGGCTAAAGTTCCATCATCTTATGGTATTTTACTTGGATGGAATTTTTGTAAGGATGTGGGAGGAGAGCTGAACATGGATCTATCTGAGGCAAGGATCCATGTACAAGGTGTGATGAAGAGATTGCTTCCTGAAAAGGAAGCAAAGTATATAGTCACCAAGACGTCAGTTCCTGAAGCTCAAATCCTTTTTGAATCCATAGGTATGGGTAATTACTTTTTATATATAGATCATAAAGAAATATCCTCCATCTCTGATGAGGGAAAGTCTAAAGTAAAGCTAGTGTCTGATGAGATTTATACTCTATAATTTGATGGTAGTTGTTCTTCTTCTGGTTCTAGAGCTGGAATTGTTTTGATATCTCCTTAAGGAGATATGTTCCCTTCATCATATAAGTTATAGTTCAGCAACACAAATAATATAGCTAAATATGAATCATTGTTGCTGGGCATGAAAGCTACTCAAGAAAGAGGTATCAAGTGTCTTCATGTTTAAGGGGATGCTGAATTAGTGGTCTGCCAAGTGAGAAATTCATATCAGACTAAGAATGAAAGGCTACACCATTATCGTAATCTTGTTTGGGATCAAATTGAAAGCTTTAATGCTTTCAACATTTCTTCCATACCAAGAGAATATAATGATAGAACTGATGCACTTGCTATTTCAGGAACTCTTTTAGTTCCACATTTTGATTTTAAAGAAGCCAAATATACCATTGAGCTGATCTATAGGCCAAGTGTTCCTGATAATGCTGATCATTGGCAAATTTTCAATGACGATAATTAGATCATTGCCTTTTTAGAAAGAAAAGACAATTTTGAACAACTATATTTTGAAGGCAGGGAATCTCAAAAGTCTAAATTAATTTCCAAATCTAGTTCAGATGTAAATGAAGAATTTATACAGTTGAAAGGAAATAAAATTCCTAAAGGCCTAGTTTCTCTTGAAAAGTTGTTTGACAAGCATGATAGATTCATTAAGCAACAATAGATAGATTTGAATTTCTCTCAGGGATTTGACCAAGTGAATCTGACCAATGAAGAAAATCCAAAAATGGTCAACATTGGTAAGTGTTGTACACCTAAAGAAAAATTCAAATTTACTTATTTGCTTTGTCAATACATTGATGTCTTGGCATATTCATACGAAGATCTAAAGTCTCTTAGTCCTGATGAAATCCATCATCATATTCCTCTCAAGGCTGATTCAACACCTTACAAGTAGAAATCTAGACAATACAATCTGAAGATTTTAGGTACAATTATGTCTGAGATTCAGAAAATGTTAAATTCTAGAATTATTTTTCCAATCCATCATTCTACATGGATTGTAAATATAGTTCCTATAAGGAAGAAAAATAGTGAAATCCACATTTGTGTTGATTTTTAGAATCTAAATTAGTCTTCTTTGAAAGACAATTACCCTTTGCCAATCATGGACCAAGTGCTCCAAACAATAACATGATCAAAAATGTTATCAATGCTAGATGGATTCTCAGGCTATAACCAAGTTGAAGTTGCTGAACTTGATCAATACAATACTGCATTCACCACACCTTGGAGTACTTTTGCATACAAAAGAATGCCTTTTAGATTAATAAATGCTAGCACTACATTTCAGAGAGCTATGGATATGGCTTTTAAAGATGAAATTGGCAAATTCATAGTTGTATATCTTAATGATTTAACTGTCTTTTCAAAGTGCTAATCTGATCATATGCACCACTTGCAACAAGTGTTGGAGCGTTGCTAGGAAAATGGTATTTCTTTGAATCTGAAAAAGTCTATTTTTAGAATGATAGAAGGAAAACTCCTTTGACACATTGTGTCCAAAGAAGGCATAAAGATTGACTCAGACAGAGTCAAGTCTATTTAAGAGTTGAATTTGCCTGCAAGTAAGAAAGTTGTCCACTCTTTCTTCAAAAATAGTGAATTTCTTATAGATATTCATTCCCAAATTTACTGAGAAGACAAGACACATTGTAAATATGATGAAAGGAAAGACTACCTTCAACTGGACCAAAGAAGGCAAAGCAGCATTTCAAGATATCAAAGTTGCTATTGCTCACGCCCCCACCTTGGTTTGTCTAGATTACCACAGAGATTTCACTATATACAGCTATGCATCTGAGCATACTCTTTCAGCTATTCTTGTCCAATAGGACAAAGAAGGTATGGAATCTCCCATCTCTTTCATGAGTTGCCCTCTGAAAACTCATGAATTGAAGTATTTGAATATAGAGAAGCATGCCTTTGCCTTGGTAAAAGCAGTCAAACACTTTTGCTTCTATATTCTAAATTCACATAATACTGCCTTAGTTCCTGATAGTATAGACAAGTCTATTTTAACTCAATAGGAGTTTGGCACAAAGATAGGTAATTAGATTGCAAAGATCCAAGAATTTGATTTAGATATCAAGCCAACAAAGCCAGTCAGAGGTAAAGGTCTTTGTCAATTAATAGCTAATAATAAGCCAGAAGATACACAACTTGAAGAAGCTGAAGTAGACAATATGCCAACAGTCCTTTTTGTTTCTACTACCAATGAATGGTATTCAGATATTGCCTATTTTCTAATTTATGGAGAATGTCCTATTCATTTGTCTTACAAAGAGAGGAGAACCATCAGATTGAAAGTTGCAAATTTTGTCCTTTAGGACAACGGCCTATACAAAAGAAACATAGATGGAGTTTTTCTTTGCTGTGTAGATAAAGAATAGTAGACCCAACTCTTGAAATCTTTTCATAATCTATCTTGTGGAGGACATTTTTTTGCTCTTGTGACTACTCAAAAAAAATTGAGAGCTAGGTATTATTGGCTGAATCTTTTTCAAGATGCAAATAAATGGGTAAGGAAATGTGAACTTTGCTAGCAATTTGTTGGAAGACCCAAGTTGGCTGCTCTGCCTCTTAAGCTAGTAATCATAGAAGAACCTTTCCAGCAGTGGGGACTCAATTTTATTGGGACAATAAATCCATCATCAAGCACTAGACATGATTATGTCCTTATAGTGACTGATTATTTCACTAAGTGGGTAGAAGCAATCCTGATAAAGCATGCTACCTCAGAAGTTGTATGCAATTTCTTGAAAGAGAACATCATTTCTAGATTTGGAGTCCCACTTAAAATTATTATTGATAATGCAACTTGTTTCACCTCTCAAGAAATCATGCAATTCTATTTTTATTATGGAATTACACTTTCTCATTCTTTTGATTATTTTCTGCAAGGGAATGGACAAGTTGAGTCCAGTAATGAAAATTTGGTAACTATTATCAAGAAACTTGCAGATGATAATCAAAGGACATGGCACAAAGCATTGGTAGACACTCTATGGGTTGACAGGATCATGGCAAAAAGGGAAATTGGTATGTCTCCTTTTCAACTTCTCTATGGTATTAATGCTAAGATACCAATCACTTTAGAGTTACCAGCCTTGAAATTGGTGAAGGCTATTAAAGATCAGACATATGAGAGTTCTCTTGACAAAATAATCATGTACCTGACTTAGCTAGAAGAACAAAGAACCATGGTGGTGGATAGAATTATTGTTCATCAAAATTTGATAAAGAAACTTTTTGATCAAAAAGCCAGAAATCATTATTTTCAAATTGGGGATAAAGTCTTGCTGGGGACAAAAGAAGAGAGCCAAAAGGGATGCATGGAAAGTTTGACTCCCTTTGGAGAGGCCCAGTCACAATTCATTAGCACATGGGTTAAAATTGCTTTTTGTTGAAATACCAAGATGGCACACTCTTTTCTCTGCCCCATAATGGGCAGCATTTGAAACACTTAAATTCTTGAAGTGTCAAATCATTACCTCTGTATATATGTATACTTGTATAGTTTTAATTTCTATTTTATTTTTTTGTTTTTGTCCTTGTTGCATTTCATTTTTGGAAAGCATGACTCTAAAGCCCAATGGTACACTTGAAGACACTTGAGATATTGAATTCTACTCCTTCTAATTTGTTTTGCAATTGATATAAGTTCCCCAACTAGAGCCAGCTATTGTCTCCCAAAAATAATAGTCATTTTTGGAACAACATTTGAATTATTTTAGTTCTACTAACCAAAATAATATCTTCCATTTTCAAAATTTGTCTTAGATATTTAGATTTCTCATTTTTAGAGCTTTTCATAAAACTACAGACTCTACAGGCTTGAATCTACAGACTCTATAGGCTTGAATCTACGGACTCTACAGGCTTGAATCTATAGACTCAACAGGAAAAGGAAAATCTATAGACTCTTGCAGGTGGTTTTTATTCAAAAGAAATGATTTTCAACATTTGTTCATTTTTTTGGAAAGGTTCAAAGTTTAGTTGCTTCAATAGATTCAACGGATTCAAAGGTTCAATAGTCAGTTCAACCAAAGGAACAGTTCAACGTCCAAGTTCAACCAAGCAGTTCAATGCTTTATTTCACTCAAATGGTTCATTTCCTTTGTTTTAACATCTTTTGGTTTAATAATTTGATTTTTTAGTTGATTTAGTTTAAGGCTTTTTGGTTCAATGGTTCAACAACAAGTTCATCAATTTTTGGTTCAAAGGCATTTGGCGCGCTTCATTGAACCTCTAAATTAGTTGAATCAAAAGGTTTAACGTCTAAGTTCAACGAGCTTCATGATTTCTACAAGAATTTTCATTAGCAAACAATCATCAGTAGGTTCAACATTTAGTTCATCCTTTGGTTCAACTTCAAACAATTCAAAGGCAGGTTCAATCAAGCAGTTCAATGCTTTCATCAGCTTTGCTTCAAAGGCTTGGCGTGCTTCATTGAACCTTTGAACCAGTTCAACAAAGGTTCATTGACTAGGTTCAAAGGGATGGTTCAATGCAAAAGAGAACTTTTCTGAAGGACAAGTGCCCTTACGAAGGACACTTCATCAAATGAATGTTTGAAAACTTGTCCAATGATCACGGGAATTTCACCTAGACTTTTTGCCTGGGGAATTTCACCCAGACTTTTTGCCCAGGGAATTTCACCTAGACTTTTTGCCCAGGGAACTTCACCTAGACTTTTTGTCCATGGGAATTTTCCTTGAGGAAATGTCCACGAGAATGTTTAAAGGGGATAACCTGAGGAAAATCCTGGGGGGAAAGAAGCGAATGGCCCAAGGAAAAGCCCAAGGGAAATTTGTGAAGGGCCAACAGAAGACTCCAAAGGATCATTTCTCAGGGCCCCTTGAAAAGTGCCAAGTGGAAAGATAAAAGAAGACCAAGAGATGATGCGCTCGAACACGTCAAATTCAACATAGTCAACTAGCCATTGGAAACATAGTGACGGTCATGAAAATGTCAATTTCAAAGGTAGTAAAATAGTCGTTGATCCTTTGAACATATAGAACAAAATACAATCACAATTTTCAAGGTTAAGACCAACAAAAAGTAGGGAAGAAACATAACAGCAATTTAAATCCAGGACCCGATCCAATTAGCCAAACAAGGAGGAATGATGAAGATAAGATCAAATTGTCAAGTGGAACATTGGAAGTTACAAACTTTCAATAAGCGCAACTTATTTCCTTGCATTGATAAAATCAAATGGGAAAAGGGCCCTTAAGTTCTAGCATGTTTCCTTAACATATTTCAATGCAAATTGATGTATTGATTGTTCCCAAGTCCTTTTTGAAGAGGTTATATAAGGGACTTTCCTCTATTGTAATAAGGATCTTCTTTTTGATAATGGGAATGAAACTCTGCTGAAATTGAGAGGCATCATTGAGACTTTGTGCTCAGTCTATTTATCATATTTTTTTAATGAAAACAAGGGACTTTTTTAGACTTTGTGCTATGATATCTTATTTGTTTCATTGATTTAATAAGCAGAACCAGTAAATTTGTCAAGAAGGTTTCCTGGAGAATCAAATGTGGAGAGACTTTGTGCCCCCATAGCTGCCTTCAGTGTGTTTGTATTTTCATTGCTGTGTAAAGAACTTTTGAAAGACTTTGAGATTTCATTGTTCTTCGTATATCACTCTTGAGTATTTATTACGTAGACTTTGTGCTGTGTCTTGATTTGCTAGTTACCATACTTCAGTCATATTCTGCTTTTATTTCTAGGAGTATTCTCATGACTGGTTAAATAGTTCTTCTAAAAGAAGAGGAGTGTTGTCTATCATTCTCTTGAGTTCTTCCTTTGTTTTGTATACATCATCTCTAGAAAAAGAGAGATGGATGTCTGGTCCTACCCTTGAGTACTATTTTTTGTTCATATATATACATAGCATATCCACAAGCAACCTCCCCTTGATGAGAGGAGAGAGAAGTCTCCTTTTGATGTGATAAAATTACACATTAGGATGACTAATCTTCTTTCTTTGGCTAATAACGCCTATTTTGTTTACCAGTACACTGATAGACAAAATAATCAACCAACAAGTATTTCTAGTGACTTGTTTCATAACATAATCATTTGTAGTTATGATGAAATTTCATGTGAAGATAAACCTGTTAATGATTATGTAGTTTATATAATGAATAAATACTATAATGTTATTCTTGAATGTAATTCTAACATATAAAAAATTATAATAATTAATCATATTACTCAAAACCTTTAGTTCAAGACAAAGGTGAATTTGTAGCTTAAAATTATAGTACTGTAGATAATTACATAGATAACTCAACAGTCAAAACTTCTTTTTTTATTAGTTATAATTATTTGCCATACAAACCAATTTATAGGCCTAGAACTTATATTAAATTAATAAAAATGTTGTAACTTATAATGTATAGAAATATTTAACTAATACTAAGGATGGTGTGGGTTCACTTCAGGGTGTTGGTTTACTTGGATGGATAGATATTATTAATGATGATATTAAAAACCTATATTCTACAAATGTTTATGGTTTACAAGAAAAATTCACTGATGAAACATATGAATATGTTATTTCTCAATAAAATGATCCACTTTTAGAATATATCCCACCGTTTAAGTGTCTATAAATATTACTAATAAGATTAAACATAATTATATTCTTGATAGATTAGATTTAATGAATATAATGCCTAAATTTGTAGCTAACAATTAAGCATTCTTTATGAAAGAGATAACATAAAACATACTAGTCTTGATTCTAGTTAGATTAAGTGTTGTGGTAAGTTTCATGATAGTCATTAAAATAACTTAGGATAAAAGGATAAAATGTATTAGTAATTTTTGGGTTCTTGATATTATAACTAATTATGTTATGTTGTTAGGAAGAGATTGGTCTAAATTTATTGGTACTTTGATGGAAAAGATAAAAATGGATACTTATAGTCAATGAGATCAAATTCATGCATAGGAAATATTATAATGGTACACCTATTGAATTTATTTAAACTAGTGTTGAATATAATTAAACTAGAATTAGAACCTATGGTATTATTACTTTGGATGATTTAGATCAACAACATAAATTTATAGTCTCAAAAGAAACCATTCAGTCATTTTAATTCAATAGATCATGTTATAGGTAAAGAATGGGCTTCATTCTCATGAGAACAAAATGAAAGTGTTGATCACCATGTGTGTGAAATTAATTTATGGATCTGCTACTTCTTCGTTTATCCTATATGTTATTCTAGGTGAGGAATGGTCATGGAAGGTAAGGCTACCAATAAGGAGGAACTCCTGAGTTTCCGCAAGGAATATTGGAAAGCTCTACTTAACAAAACTTATTGTTTTCTGATGTGTCTAGTTATTTTATGATCTTTTGTTACTCTATTTTTTTTATTCCATTGTTTATGTCCATCAGCCTACATTTCCACCCCTAGGGCATTTTTTACTAGGGTTCTGAACCCCTTTTTGTAGCTTATCAATACCAAAAACATGGTACTGTGGTTTGTGTTTTTTAATTTTATCCCATTAGAAAAGTTTTTAGGTATGATTATCAGTTATCATTTTAAAACTCAATTAAATACAACCAAAATTTGAAGCCTTATGTCTCAGTCTCAAGAAATCTATTAAATTGAATTCAAACACTCAAAATCTTTTGATGATTCATAACTTGTATTTATGCAGGTTATAAAATATTAAAAAATAAATCAGTCATGTTTGCATAAGCATAAAAATAAGTTTTGTTTTTTTATAGAATAAATATTGATTATACTTTAACTAAAAATTTTAGACTAAACATAATTGATTCTGAGAATATCTAGCCTATTTTTTATTTTGGTGATCATGTTGATATTTTTATCCAAGGTAATTATTTTAATCATGATGATTAGATTCTTAATTATAGATACTATTTATAATTGAGTGGTAATAGATTACCTCCCAATATTTTTACCATTTAATCTAAGTTCATTCATTATGATCAACCTAAAAATTATATAATTGAAGAGCCTTTTAGGAGAATAATATGACAAATCATCTCAATTAATCTAGGTACTAGAAAAAATCCCAAGTATGTATACTTAAGCATATAGTGTAAAACCAAAAAAAAAGTCATGTTTGTTAAATTATATTAAAAATTCATCGTTATATTTTCCTAGTATTATAAATATATTGCATGTTGTGATACTACTATTATTCAACATGATATATCCATAAATACTAGTATAAAGCTTTTTATGAAAAAAACTCACATAATCAACCCTTATTGGAAGACATTATGAACAAGGAGTTAGATAAAATGTTACATGGTGGTGTCATCTACCCATTTAAATATTCTAATTAGGTAGCAAACCTTGTCTCAGTTCATAAAAATAATGTAGATAATATTTGTGTTGATTTTAAATATTTAAACCACACAAGTACCAAAGATAACTTCCCTTTACCAAATATAAACCAGATCTTATCGCAGGTCACTAGGTTTAAAATGACATCTTTAATAGATGAATATTTTTATTACATCTATTTTTTTATAAATACTAGAGACATTCACAAAACTACTTTCATTATAATGTCTAAGTACCTTTGACTTTAATAAAATGACTTTTAGATTAATTATTGAATGTGTTAATTTTCAAAGGATAATGCATGGTACGTTTGATGAATTAATTGGAATCACTATTCATGTTTTCTTATAATATGTTACTATTATTTATAATAAATAGGAAAATAAATATTGATCACTTAAGTGAAATATTTGTGAGATGTAGAAAACTTGGCATTTCATTTAACCCAAAAACTCAGTTTTCAAAGTGACAGCAAAATAATTTCTTAGTCATATTATTTCCAAAGATGAAATCTCCATTCATTTAGATCATATTAAATCTATGAAAGTGATACATCCTCCTAAATACCAATCTAGTCTAATATATTTATTTGATAAAATAATTTGTGTACACAAGTTTGTTTATATTTTGATAATAAATCTAATCCCTTCCATATTTCACTTAAGAAAAACTAGAATTATCTATGGGATACAAGAACATATGTGTAAATTTGATGAAATAAAAAATTTAATTGAATTTACTCATGTATTTATAAAACCAAATCTGAATAAATCATTCAATTTTTACATAAATTTATTAATAAGACCATTTTTGTTGTTGTTACATAATATGACCAGAAACACAAAAAATACCTTTAAGATACATAAGCCAATGGCTCAAAAAATCTAAAACTAGGTATCCTTTAATTATATATACATTTTATTTCATTAGTTTCGATATTGAGAAAGTTTAAATATAGCTCAATGGAAAATAAATTGATTATGCAATCACATGTACTTGTTTTGTCTTATTTACTTCAGTAACCCATTATTGATTATAGATTAGTTAAGTGTAAATTTAAAATTTAGGAATTTGACCTAGAATTATAGTTTTACTAAGCCATTAAACGGAATGACTTAGCTAAACCCATCATAAAAAATGTAGAATCTGATATAAATTTTGTAATTCTGATTGTTGATGAGAAATTGTATGTTGGAAATTATTTTTAGACCATTAAAGTTGATATTTATTAAAAATTCAAGATTGGTTTCAAAATGTAGGAATGAGACTATTTAATCTCTCAAGATCATAGGTATCATGATCTTATTTATTATTCTTAGAACCAATCTTATCCTAATTATTTTGACAAATGTCAAAGTAGAACTCTTAGACTAGAAGATATAAAAAAAATTCTTACTTAAAAATTTACTATTTTATATAAATAAAGATGTATTTTTGTTAAGATGTCTAACACATTATTAAACTCAAAATTTCCTTAGAAGTTGTCATGAAGGTAGTTGTGGTAGACATTTCACTACAAAAACTACAACACAAGGTTTTACATATTGGATATTATTGGCCAACCTTATTTAAGGATAATGTTTTTTTTATTTCAATCATTTATACCTTGTAAATTAGTCACAAGAAGAGTTAGACTCTATGCAATGCCCATGAAACAACTAATCCCCAAAAAACCAATCACTAAGTGGGGAAATGAATTTATTTATAATATGCGTCCTCCATCTTTTGCTAGCCATAGATATAATTTAAATATATCCTATTATTTCACTAAGTTACTTTAGTCCATAGCTCTTATAAGTTATTTTACTTACAAAATTCATTTCTTTGTTTAAAATTTAAGTTTTCATGTTTTGGAGTTTCTTTCAAAATAATTCAACTAGTGGTTCTCAATTTGTTTCAAGTAAATGTATTCTATTTTTAGGTTGTTATTCTATTTTTTCAAGTTATTCATCTAAGTATTATCCCAAAGGAAATGAAAAAGTAGATTCAACTAACAAAAATATTATTTCAATCATAAATAAAATTGTATGCGACAACAAATGAAATTGTCAGGTTAAAATATTTGAAGAACTATGGGTTGATCATACTATAATTAAGGTTAAAATTCATTTTTCATTAATTATGATAGATTATGGTTTGTAATCCACTATGTTGATTCAATTACAAAAAATAAACAAAAACTACTTTGAAACAACTTCTAAAATTATTAATATAATACATCAATAATTGAATGAGCTCTTATCATTAGATGAAATAAAAGTTACAACATTTCAAAATTTTGAAAAAAGATAATGAATAAATTAAGAAATTATTTGATAAAAATGTTTCTATATATTTTTTTTTAATGTGGAAATTTAATTTTATATTCGGATAAAGTACATGAAGATCCCATAAAACATTACAACTTTGATTACTTATGGTTATGTCCTTATAAAATAGCTGGTGTACATGGGACGAATGCCTTTCATTTGGAAAATTTGGATAATAATTAAATAAACCATAATATTAATGGAAATAATTTTAAATTCTTTATTGAAAGATATATTTTTTATTTTTCACTTTTTATTTTATTTCTATGTTTTCTTTTACTTTCTTTCTTTATTTTTTCTCTTTTTCCTTTATTTTTTAATTGTTTAGTTTTTTGTCCCAGTTTTCTCTTGCTTAATCTTTTGGTATTGATTCAAAAATATTCATTAAGATTAATAATTATTATGTATGTATTCTAATTTTAAATATATGTGAATACCAATTTAATTATTCTTCACCTTACTAGTTGTTAAAATTCATATATTTTATTTGATAATTGATTGATAAATAGTTAATAATGGGTAATAGCTATTATAATATCACCTTCTTTCAGATTTTGTGTCTTGGGATATTGTAACCATGTTAATCTAGATAAATACTCCCAATTATATATTTCACATTTTTCATGATATACTAGTTTAATAATACATTCACATTCATAAAAATAATTGAGTTCGTACATAGAGGCTTGGGAAAAAACAACCTACATTTCACTCATAAGCATAAAATATTAAGAAATTTATTTATTGTATCCAAATTATATATCTAAAACAAGCTTATAAGTTTTCCAATGTTATCTCCATATTTCATACCCTCTGAAAACTTGAAAATTTTAAAATATATTATAAAAAATTAATATACCTTATCGTATTCATTATATGTGGTTAGGCCAACTTGTACATATAATTTGATTTATTGATGTGACTCTCACATTTGATAGATTTATATTATGGTTATATAATCCTTTCATTTCTATTTTTGAGTGATTTTATCAAATAGTTGAACTAAATTAAATCAAAAAGAATTTCTTTTTTTGAACATCATTGCATTTGATGTGAAAATAAATTGTGTAGTGGTTTGATATGTTGACCATGTAATAGTTAGACTTGTGGAAACAAGTTTGTTGTGTGCTTGAACAACACACCCCATTTTTAGGTTGAAAATATGGAACCTCTTTCTTTTGAACTAACTTTTGGTGATATATTTTATGATTATAATTTTTCATAGAAAATTGGCTTAATATTTGCATTGCTTCATATGAGACTTAGATAAATATTTGAAAATCATGATTATCTTTGCCTAAGTGGATCAAGTATATTACTCATTTCTTTTAAATAATTTTTCTATATTATTTATCTTTTAAATGTTTGGGATTGAATCTTTGTTTTATGTAAATGACTAGTTTCAATTTCCTATATTAAATGATTTATTCTTACATAAAATTCATTTGGAAAAGACTTGAATTTATTTAAAATAATTACTTAGTCAGTTTTCTTGTTTACCTATGATGGAAAATACTTGATTTTCTTTAAAATAATTACTAAGTTGATTTTCTTGTTTACTCATAGGTTTTCAAAGACTTCAGAGGGCCTCTCATATTCTTCCATGTGTATAAATATAATCAATGCATGGTTTTAAATTCAAATATTTTTAAAAATTTACTAAGTATTTTTAAATCCCCCATCCTCAAAATTGTGCCATGTGACACAACCTTGGTGACCTAACCTAATACAAAATTGAAGGCATTATTAAAATATCAGAACCTTAGAATCTCAAAACCTCATAAGAATTATGGTATTATCTTGGTGAATTATAATTGGAATCATAATTTAAAGATTTATGCCCTTGAGGGCCCAATATTATACCATGTGACACCTTCTTAGAATCTTGGAGGATTGACAACATTAACCTAGACACCTTATACGTTAGCAATGTTATCTAAAACACATGTAAAGCCTAGTAACCTGATAATTTGATATCTAGAAATGACCGAGAAATAATAGACTAAATCATGGGATGATAAATAAGAATCCATGTGGTCACAGTGAGGACAAAATAAGAGTAAGGAGAAAAGAGCTTAAGAAGTAAAAATGGCCACCAAGTTACAAAATGAAATCATATTAATCCTTGGGAAAGCTTGGTAAATGAGAAAGAGATACATGGAGGCTATTAGACCTATTAAATTCCCATGGGTGTTATACTTGTTAGATCCCTAGGGGAACCTAATGAATGAGGAAGAAACACATGGAAGCTATTAGACCTATCAGTTCTTGGGGTTGTCAGAATTGGCAAGGCCTGAGTCAATCAAGAGAAATAAAAGGTTTTCATGTGTCCACCTAATGATGTTAGTAGGGATTTGATTAGTAATTTGGTGGTCATCTTCCTGTCATCAAAATTTCAAACCTAAGTTGATGACTTGATATAATTCGACCATTTAGTAGAACATAATGACCTTAAAATTGACATTCATTTAACTTATAAAAATACATAAAATATAAAGAATAGATCAAAAACATTGAAAAGATTGTATATTTATTTAAAAATGGCCCTTGACTAATCTAGTGTGGATAATTGCTAGTAGATCAAAGTGTTTAGGTACCTAGAGATAATCCCTAGCCTATGAAAAGCCTAATAGGGTTAACTAAAAGACATGCTAAAATTTATGTTAGCATTATGAACATATCAAATTTTAAGGTCATCTTAAATTTCAAAATAGTTGGGGCCTAATATTGGACTATGTGATAAGTTTTATTTAAAAGGAGATTAGTGGCTTGAGTGGGTATCGTCTCTATATGTAATTATAAAAACTCTAAGTGACCATCATGGTCAAGCTGGATTGTCTATCAGAATCTACACCACATTTCTCAATCATCATTGAATATTTATAACTACCTCATTAGTGGGTTGAGATAGAAGACAAGGCCATTATTTTCTTAAATTACCTATTTAAGGGGAATTACATATCCATTATCAAAGGTCAAGACTTTTAGGGTTGAAACATTGTTGGGATTTATTATTTTGAGTTTTACACACACTAGAAAACATATAAAATTTAGCCTCTAAAATTTTTGGATCTCTTCAAAGGTTAAACTGACTCTGAGGCATGAGTTGTAGGTAATCAGTCTTGTAGTAACAAGTGGTGAAATAGTTGTGAGCAATGTAACTACTAACCATATTAGTTCAGATATGGATATGGATCGTAGCTCTACTTAAATGGAATGGGGATGGAAATGGATTTAGCCTAAAGTGGATAAGACTCAAATAAACTAAAAAAAAAAGGGTAAGGTAAGGTAGGAAAAAAAGTTTTGAGGTTAAAGAACATGAATTATTCCTAACTAGCTCCAGGGCTAAGACACACACTAACAAACTAAGGATTGTAAACTAATTCTTTAGCACATAAAACTAACAAACATAATGAAAATATATAAGGGATACTATACAATTAGCTCCAATTTATTAACTAAATGTCACTTATTATCAAGACTATTGTAACATATATTAACTTCAAGATTATAGCTAATACAAAAGAACATCTTCAAGTAGCTATGGATCAGTCTAGGAAGTTGTACCAAATGAAGTATCTACACAATTTTAAAGAGCAACTCCACTATCTTATTACCAAAAAAACATGATTTATCAAGGCAAATTTATACTACACATTTTAATTGATAAAACCTTATTAAAATATTACAAGTTGCTTGAAATTTCTATTACATATATTTGGAAAGGCTAAGTTACTAATTAGATAAAAAACACATACTCAATATAACACAAATGAAAGAGATAGACATACAACATAGACTTGTAGCATAACCTAAAGGATTTATTATCTATATTAAAATATCAAAATTTATCCTCCCTTTGGAATGTGGGAGATACATGTATATATAGGCTTAGAATGGGGGAATCTCATCACTCAAGTCATTCTCAAAGTTTACATCTATTTCAAAAAATATTCCTTGAAGGAGTACACATGTGACACTTGGCAAAGGATGTTTCCAAAAATCCAAATTTATTAAAAAAAACACTTCTACAGTCACTAATTAACATCATTTTAGATGGGATTTCATATGATTAGTTATTTATAATGTTGGACACCTATACTTCTATGTCTATTTTCATCAAAGTTATTTTATTGTTGGGCCCAAATGTGAATATGTTGGTATAGTTAAGAAAATTTGATGAATGAAGAAGATATACATGAAGGATATTAAGCCTTTTAATCTCCCAGAGGTTTTATACTTATCATATCCCTAATAGAACCCAAAGAATGAGGAATAAAAACATGAAAACTATTAGACTTACTAGTTCTTAGGGATCTCAAAATTGTCAGGGCTCAAGTGGATAGAGACTAATAAAGTGTTGCCATGTGTCCACCTAATTATGTCATCAAGGTCTTAAGTAAGAAATTGGTGGTCATCTTCCCCTCATCAAAATTTCAAACTTGAGTTGTTGACCTAATAAAATCCCACCATGTAGTAGAACATGATGACATTAAAATTGACATTGGTTTGAATTTTAAATATATATATAATATAAATAAATGTCTTGAGATCATAAATAAGCTCATATATTTGGTTAAAATGGGCCCTAGGCCAATCTAGTGTGGATAAGTGTTAGTAGAGAAAAGAGCTTGGGGACCTATAGATAGAGCCCTAGCCTATGAATATCTTAATGGGGTTAACTAAATGACATGCTAGAATTCATGTTAAAAATATTATCATATAATATTTTTAGGTCATATTAATTGTCAAATGTTTGGGTCCTAAGATTGGACTATGTGATGAGTTTTATTCAAAAAGAGATTAGCGGGAGGAGTGGGTATCATCTCTACATGAAGTTTTAAAAATTCTAAGTGACCATTATGGTCAAGATGGAAAGTTTATTAGAATCTACACCACATTCCTAAATCATAATTATATATTTATAGATACCTCATTAGTGGGTTGAGTTGGAAGACAAGGACATTAGTTCCCCAAATTGCCTATTTAATGAGGGATGAATATCCATTATCAAAGGTCAAGACTTTCTAGGTTGAAACATTGTTGGGGTTTATTTTTCTATGTTTCACACACACCAATAAGCATATACAAGGTATCTTAATTTTTTTTGGGATCTCTATGAAGATTAAATTAAATCTGAGGCATGATTTTTAGGTATTGCATCTTCTAGTGACAAGTGGTGGCATAATTGTGAGCAATGCAACTATTAACCCAATTAGTTCAAATATGGATATGGATCCTAGCTCTACTTGAATGGAATGGGGATGGAAAAGGATTTTCTCTAAAGTGGATAGGACTCAAATAAAATAAAATAAAAGAGGATAAGGTAAGGAATAAAATAAGGTTTGATGACAAATATCATCATTTTTTTTCTAACTAGCTCTAAAACTAGGATAAACAACAAAGAACTAATGCTTGAAGACTACTACTTTAGCACATAAAACTAACAAACATAGTGAAAATTTATAAGGGATACTTTATAGTTAGATCCAAGTTATTAACTAAAGGTCACTTGTTATCAAGACTATTGTAACATATCTTAACTTCATGATAATAACTAAAACCAAAGAGAATATTCATCTAGTTATGGCTCAGTCTAGGAAGTTGTAACTAATGGCATCTCTATACAAATTTAAAAGAGTAACTCAGCTATAATATTACCAAAAAAAACTATTTATCAACCTAAATTTGTATTTCATATTCCAATTAATAAAACCTTACTAAAATATTAAAATTTTCTTGAAAATGCTATTGCATAGATTAAGAAAGACTAAGCTACTTGTTACATCAAAAACACATAATCAATAAAACATAGAAATGAAATTGTTATCCATACAACATAGACTTTTAGAACAACCTAGAGGATTTATTATCTTATTGAAATGTCAAAATTTATCATCCCTTTAGAATTTATGAAATATATGTATATATAGGCTTAGGATAGGGGCACCCCATGACTTAATCCATTATCAAAGTTTATACCTATTTCAAAAAATATCCTTCAAAAGAGTACACATGTGAAACTTAGCAAAGGATGGCACAAATAGACTAAAATTATTACAACACAACTAATACTAGTAATTAATATCATTTCAAATGGTATTTCCTATGATGAGTTAGTTTCATTGGTGGACACCTGTACTCTTGTTTCTATTTCTATCAAAGTTGTTGTAACACTGGGCCCAAACATTGAAGATGTTGGTGTAGTAAAAATGGATAATGGGAGTGACATGGATTGATAAGCCTAATTACTTTCTTTAATTTATGAGTAGAGAGAATGGTTCACCTAAAAATCATTCTCTATCATACTAAAGTCCAATAGGGGTCTCTTGAATAGATAGGGGAGATTATCCATTAATTTTATGTGTTCTTTTAATGCAACCTTAATCTCGACATAAATAGTCTCGATACCAAGGACCTTGCTTCTATAAAAATTTAGCTATTTTTATATATTTTTCCCTTTTCCTCTAATCTAAAATTATTTACTATTGTCTAATGGAGGTCTTCAAATATGATCTTTAGACCCAATTACCCAATCTAATTAACTACACCATTAAGTCTCATTTATCAAATAATAGAAATGGATTTCCCCTCATAACTAGTGAGTTTATGCATAAAATTTCACTTCTCGTAATGCCATTCAATCAAGTTATCTCTTCTAGAATCTACATAGTTTTGGGCCCATGTGGCATATAGAGTAGTCAACAAATTCATGTGACTGTAGGCCTTATCCCTAGTTACTTGGCCCAAAAAATATATATTGGCATCCATCTTATTCATGTCCTCCACAAGAAACAAGACATCCTCCCATTTGGGCTAGGATTATTATTTACATCTCTTACTAATTATAGGACATTATATATCTTATGGGCTTCTCCCTGTATACTACTTATGAGGTCTCTTAGAGGATGAATGGTGATCCTTTCCTATGGGGACTCTATAGATTAATATATCCCTTAAAAACATCATTTATTACTCTCCCTATAGAGTACACAAAAGTATAAGAGTATTACATATGACTTCCCAAGTTAGAGGGGAGAGTTCTACATTTTTTAATTAATAGGAACACATCTTTTATTTTTTCCAACTCCATTTTCTGCCCTTCAACAATTATAGTTTTTCTCTTTATCTTTTTGATAGTCTTAGTTTTATTTTAAAAATGAAACTTGACTATGAACAACTCCATAATGATAAATTCCTACCTTCATACCTTTGTTTGTTTCATCTTTTGGATTCACTCAAGAATATTAAAGGTAATTCGTTATTGTGAAGGTTCTACCTAGCCTATGGGAGTGTAAAAAGGAGACTACCCATGGGGAAACATGGGCTTAGGTGAAGATGTTATTAGTTGAGGAAAATGGGGAGTATTTATTCTCTATCCAGTGACCTTTTTAGGAGCCACTGTATCAATTGTTAGCTTCCCTTTCTCTCAACCCTTTGCTGATGTTATAGTAGTAGACTCTACCTAAGCCACTTGGCCAATTAGAAGATTCAATTAGGTGGATGTCTAGGGATGAGTGACTAGGGAATAAAATATGGTGGGGGAGAGTAGATTCTTAAAGTTATCTTATTTATTGATTTCAGAGGATTGAGGGCTAAAGGTATCAAATAATGAGTAAGTAGGATGGGTATTAAGAAATTTTTAAACAAAATAAGTTATAAATGTTTGAATATCCCTAATAGGTCCTTATAAAGTTTGGCTAAGTGTGCTATATCTTAAAATATGGGGGTTGGGGTTGGTATTTTCAAACTAGCCTTATAGTTGCATGGGATTTTATTAGTTTGAGCCAAATAATTTGAAGTGTGAGAAACAAAAACTATATAACTAACTAGGAGATAAGTAGTTATTGTAATATATGAGGAATGAGAAGCTTATATACTCACCCTTTATGTAGAAACAACCTAGAAATTTATTTCCTTAGATACCATTATTGTTATAGGAGGAATTGAAGCTAGAGATATACTCACTAACTATATTTTATTGAAGCTAGAGGTTTTGATCATGATTCATATCCATTGTCTCCACCTTCATCCTAAATCAATTGAATTAAGCCTGAATTGGTCTTCAAAATAATAGTGTCCTCAAACCACATTTACTCTAGAAACCATTAATCATGTACATCACTCTCTATGTTTTCACTAATGTTATAGAAAAGGAGTTTTTCATTTTGTATTCCCATTATTATTTTGTGAATCACTCTCCCTCTATAAGATTATTTTTATCATCTTCACCATTATCTAATATTTCTAAGGTTTTTGCTTCCTTGGATTCATTTCTTCTATCCTTTTCTTCCCCTATATTTTCTTCTAAGGTTCCCTTTTTTGGAGTATCTTGGGGATAAATTTAATGATCCCTCACCTTTATATGGTACACAAGATGTGGTCCAGTGGGAGTAGTAGTTATTTTTTATAAAGGATAAATAACAATAACAACAACAAGTGAATCCAAAGAGATAAGTGGTGGTGGTGATGTAGTCATAATAATGGTTGATGTAGGTGATGATATAATAGTTTGGGTTAGGGATGGAGATAGCTCCAAACCATAAACTAGGAGGATGAAATATGGGACACTAACTATTTGTGTTAATGTGAGTGGAGGAAATGGCAACATAGAAAATGGTCCCCCAGGGTGAGATATGCTTGTAGTAATTAATGTAGTGGAAGCTAGGTTTGGAGAAGTGGACATTATGGTGGTTTAATATATGGTATCCAATAATATGGGATGTTGAGGATGCCCTTGAGTGATTTATTATTCACCTCCCGTATAAACATGCCAAGATGGTCCATCCTACTCCTTCCCTAGAATTCTAGCTTACGAGAGAGGTTTAGGAGGGGGATTTAAATCCCAATGCTCTTTCTAAATTACTTGAGTATCTTCCTTAGTGGTATTCAGGTTGTACTAAATATGTATAGACACCACCATTAAACATATTTACCTCATTAATCATGCCTTAAGCTTTTATATCATTTATATTATCTATTATAACCTCATCATGTAGATATGACAAATTGCCATAATCAATTTTCACCTTGGATTTGAGTCTATATAGATGGTTATTGAAACTTTTCCTTGGATCCCATTACCTATAAGGTGCCCATATAAAATCATATGACATTATAGTCCAACCCAATAGGTGTAAATATTCCCATTTTTTTTATTTAATCTATCCAATTCTAATAGGCATTGGGTAGATTACTCCCTATGATCTGGGCAATAATTCAGATGGCAATTCAGGTGATGGGTCCACCCTAATTGATGGCAGAACGTCTAGTAGCCATAACTTTTGCACTGTAGCTCCAATTGACTCACCGTTTGAACCGTTGGAAATTTAATAATGAGGGGAACATTGTGAGGTGGCATTGAGCTCTACTTAATGAATTTTTACTCCTAAAAACCCAATGAAAGTTCCCTAAATTGTAATTTTAGTAGTGTAGTCTAAAAATAGTAAGTTTTTAAAAATAGTAATTCCTCAAATTTTGTATTATTTTAAATCATGGAAGTCAAACCACTTAATCTTCCTTGATATTGGTGACATTACACATCCTCATCACCCTTAAAAACATGTATAAATTAATATGTAACCCGAAATGGAAATCAGACATCTCTTCTCAGAGATAGGCATATGTTTGGGTCTACAATTTTGATCAATAAAACATCTCTTTTCAAAGATAGAATTATTTGAATTGTGTTTTTCTTATTTATGAATTATATTTCAACCAAAATTTTCAAGTTTTGGATCACCCTATCTAGCACTACTTATATAGACATCTATGAAATCTAATAAATTAGCTATAATTTCCTATCCCACCACCTTATCTAGTACCTATCATAGAAGATACATGGGAAAGGCCTTAATTCCCTATACTCTAATGATTTTGTATTTTGGATAGATCCAACAACTACTAATCCTTCCAATATTCCTTCTAATGTGATCAAATAACCTAGGCATATCCTTTCCATGAATTTCCTAGTACACCATTGGATAGAAAGATTTTGTTAGCCTAGTCATGTTCTTTCTAAATCTATGGATGTGGATGAGATTGAACTTATCATAAATTATATTCATTAGATATTCTAAGGAGGGTCCTTAGGGTTCTTCAAAATATGAGTGGACTATTTTATTTATAACATCCACTAAATAAGATACCATAAATTTCCATCCTATCAGTTGTTTGTCTTACTAACTTGGTGGATCAAATTATCACTAATGATTTACCCAATGGTAATGACCTTGGTGGAGGTGAGGATGGTATCTAGCATGGGAATCCAAACATCATTTTTGTGAGTTACTATGGAAACCATATGTTTTGTTTAACAAGGCCATGGTAATATTATTCCTAGCCTAAAAATGGTAATTAGGATGGTATAGATGAGTCCCTTAACCTTAAATTTGGTTCAGTTATGAGCCCACTCTTGGAACTTTAAGGTAATATTATTAGCCAAAATCATTAGTCAATTAAGGCTTGGTTATAGGTTGCCTCTACATTATATAATGTATAGTATTTATCAAAGTCACTCCCACAACATATGCCATAGGTGTGTTGATCTAATATATATGCATATTTTTCACATAAAATTGGCCCTTTGTAAACAAATCATAAACTAGGTCAATGCAAGGCATTACCTCTTATTTTTCCACTACATGTAAACCCACTAATTTGACCACCACCAAGTCATGCCCATACCTTCATGTAAAGGTTTATATTTGTTCCTTGGGGTCATAGGGATGTACCACCTCAACTTCCTCATAGATAGCTAAGTAGTACTTGAATTCATGATTGATAGCCACTTCATCAAAATTTATATCCATATATAGATCAGACCATGTCATGGAATATGTTGAGGAAAGAGGTGGTAACTTTGAATTAGAATCCATTTCTATTTTTAAAAACCATAACAAACCCTAATTTAAGGATGATATATTTTTATTTAAAACTCCTTCACACTTATATTAACATTGGAATGATATGAGGTGTGAGACACTTGAACTGAGACCCAACCTCCAGATTTGATAAATCTAGCTCCTTTGATGTGTCACTTTATCCACTCATACTAAATCCTACTATAAATTTTGGGGTGAAAAGGTGGAGAAGGATAAATTAAAGGTAAATATATTACACTATTGGTGATATACATATATTTTTTGTTCATCCACTATACTTGAACTCACAAAACACTAATAAGATAAAACAATGACTGAATTTACAAATCCAAAGTCCCCTATACATCAGTATTTCATATAAAAGTTTCATTAATTTACCAAATAATGAGGGAAATGATGGAATAGGCCTGATTCAAAGCACTAAATAGACATTTATATCCATTGTAAGCTTCAATCAATCAATATGAACACTAAATATGACCTACATAATATGATAAACTAGTAACTAGATGATATCAAGACTTGCCAAGCAAGAAAAGTCTACCAAATGTGAAAAAAAAAATATTATACACTCTAATAATATATAATAATCTTAAATCAGTCATTTTATTTATATAAAAAGGTTACAAAGGTCAATCTTGGTAAATTCTAGTCATGCCCAAGAGAGGGATCGATGTTTAAAATGGCCTAAAATCCCACATATATAGAAAAAGAAGTAGCTCTAGCCAAGATATTGTAATATAAAAGAGAAATAGGAGTCAATTAATCCTAAAATTAAGTCAAATACACTTTATAATATTTAACAAAAGTCCATAATACTTATCCTTTCTTGAAAATCTTGCATGAGTTTTCTTTTTGGCATTAGAAAGGAGTGGTGGGCCCTTTGACTTGCTTTGGCTCCTTTTGCATGATCTCTATACCATATTTTGGTTTATAACTCCACATTCAATTGATTTTAATACATGTGAAAGTATTTTGTATGAAGACTATGAAAGATGCATGAAATTATTCAAATAGTTAATTAAAGATGATTTGGTAGTTTAAGACTAGTTAACTCCACTTTATCCTTTCCTTGCATCATTTGGCACTTGAAGCCTTGAAATTTAATGATATATTAACTTTAAAATTAGATAATTGGTTTTTAAAATCCAAAATAACTCAATGATATCTTTTCAATGCCATACTTGATTTATTTGGTCAAATAGGCCTATTGGGCCAAATAAGCCTAGTAGCCTAACTCTTACACTTTATAGATCTTATAAACCTATATTAAAATCATAAAACCTGAAAAAATAATGGTATTATACCTCTAAAAACTACTCACACCATAATATAGGTGTTTTTTTATGAAGAAACTCTTGCCACTCAGTCACCATGGCTGACTAGGTCTATTTTGCCCCATTTTCTTATAGAATGGCTATATTTAAGAAGTTAGTAGGGGATAATATAGGTATATCTCTTACCAAATTATGATTTTAAGATGAATATAAAGTCTTAGGCTTCAACATACATAAATTGGATTTCATGTAAACTTCCTTATAAATAATTTTTCATGTATTTTTCTCCTAAAAACTTCATTTCTACCATGATCAATATAGATGCATACAACAAATTAGAATTTGTGGAATATGTTCTGAGTTTAATATATTTTTAAAGATTTTTTAGGTTGATCCATTAGGTTTTTATTTCAAGAAAATCAACCTTTCTCAAAACTTGTCACTATGAGGATTTGGGAGGGTTTTAAGGCTAAATCATATTAATGATGTTTCATGAACAATAGACCTCCAAATATAAACTTATTTATAGTAATTTTTATTACACTTACCCCCTAAACATACCTAAAAATATTGGTTTCCCATGCAAATTATATGATAATATATCAAGTGATGGAAATTTTCTTGTAGGGTTTTCCTTGCATTTTGGACTACCTATGCTCTTAGTGATTGTTCATAAAGCACATCAAATAAAAAAAACATCAATTTTTAATTAATTATAATTTCACAAGGGTCATAAAAATTTTATAATAATTATTTTCCAAACTCTTCATATGGTGAAAGAAATTAGCATTTGATCAGGTGGTTTGAATGGGTGTCTAGAACTTCAAATTTTGAAATTGTCCTCATGGATGAATATAACTCCTATAATAATTATACCTACCTAAATTAATCATTATGGTACTTTTACATGCTATTATATCAATATAAAAGTGTTATCTTGCTTGATAAGTCCAAAACTAACATTTTACCTATAGGTCTACCTGCTTGTTTTATCCCTCAAGGGCATGGTCTAAAAATAATTTGGGGTTTGGACACTTATTAAATGTCTTATTAAGATGTATTTTAATCCTCCAATTCTTTTGAAACACTTGATTTGAGTTCCAACCCTCTATTACACCTATATGTACCCAAGAACATTGTTTGTTCCAATGGTGACCTCATATGGACATGTTAATTACTATGCTAAAATAATTAATACTTACACTTATACATTAGCCTTGAAAATAATATGGAAAATTACTCAAGTCTTGATCACCATGTTTACCAAATTTCAATTCCTAGTTCCATGTTTATGCCAAAAATCTCAAAATTTTATGAAAATTGCTTTTTTGCATTAGTTTAATATGTACATAATTATGTTTTGGTGTTTTATCATGGTTTCTAGGTCTTGAAAAAGATTTAAAGGCTTGAATTATGTCATAAAAACTTCCTTTCATCTCTCTTACTCATGGTTATCATTAATATTCCATGTCACCTTATGTCACTTGGTACCTCCTTAAAGACCTCATCTGATTGTATGTCAATAGTACTTGGAATTTTGTGTTATGATAAATGGGACTATTTCATCTTTTCACACCTATCTAGCTCCATAAAGACTACCACTTCATTGGTAACCACCATTCACCTTCTTTTTAACATGTTTTGACCTTGTAGTAAGGCATTTAGGCCTCAAATAGTCAACCTTTTATACAACCTTGTACTATAGCAAGTACCTATACCTTAATTATTAAAATAAGTGCCTTTTTTCTTGATTTAGGATTTGAGTATGTTCATGACTACTTGTTACTCTCAAAACCTTCATTAATTTATCCTTGACTTGAATGCTTTTGACCTTTCACCTTGTAAGCATGGGACTATGTTAAGGGTTTCTTAACCATTGCATGGTTATAGTGAATGTGTATCACTATACTTTAGGTATTTAAACCACCCTTAGTATGATATTGATGATTTAATATCAGTTTTTTCTCATTTTAGCATTCTCTTAAGCATGAACTACCCTAGATCACTATGTTTACAACTTCTTGCCAGATTAAATACATGATTGTGTTTAAGCATGGATGTAGGTGTACTATGCAACTCAATTACTATAAGATAGTACTTAGATCTATCATGAGAGTGTATTATAGTATGATTTATTTGATTACCAATGACCCATTAATGACTAAGAGACCTCTATTCTCCACTATACTCATATCTTCCTCATGCTTGAAAATGACTTATTTGTACTAAAACCCTTGTGTGGCTATAAGATGCAAGTTTAAAAGGTGTATGACCTTATATTATTTTTGAAACCATAAATATACCCTTTGATTAATTCACATAACTTTAAACTAGACATTGAACTCAATTATTCCTTGAAACATTCAATAATTTTGTTCACTGTATGGGTGATGGGTTAACAAAATCATAGGATCTACAAGCATGTTATAGGTGCATCTTTTTTTTGATATATGATTGTAGGGATAGGTTATTAGAAACCCTCTTGTTATATTTTGTATATTATACATTATTATTAATTTATTTATCTTCTTGATCATGGACCTCAATATGAGACTTTATTTAGAAAGCATTAGCCCTCAACTTGTCTACTAGACTATAAACATACCTTAAGCCCTATGATGGTTATAGGTGTTAATTATCTAGGTTTTGACATGAAAAGATAAAAGGATATATTTTAAACCTCTCACTAGTGTACCACTTATATTTATTTAATTTTAGTAGAGCATATATTCATTTACACCATACCCTTTCATCATGAGAAAGACCTTTTCTTCTTATGCTTGACTATAGGTCATATTTATAGGCTTGTAAAAAATGTCATGATAGGCTTGAGGTTGTTTCGAGATTTGGTAAATAAATGAAAAAATGCTCAAAAAATCTTCACCTGATTCATTTTCCTCAATAGTCAAATAACCTCCTTGAAATGTCTTACACCCTAAAAAACCTCCCTTTAACATTGTTCTCCTAGCTTTACTGTAACATGTTAACTAAATTTGGCTATATCATACATTTTTATGAGTATGAATGTCTATATATTTGTTCTTTATTAATACCTTACTATCCTTGATCTCATTCAAGCCCATTTTTTCATATTTTAACCACTTTCACTAAACAAAAAGTCTCATTATTGATCATTTTAATCTCATTACCTTCACACTTGGAGTTTTGCCTATATCATTAGGGTTATAGGCAGTGTTCAAGGATTTAAATTAATTTAAATTCTTATTTTTAGTGTCATTATATCCTTTATCTTTCCATTTCATCATTGTTACTTCATGAACCACCCTCTTTGAGTCATGAAACTCCCTTCATGATCATTGCACCTACTTTCCCTTGCTTGAAACCTAACTCTTTTTGGTCACTATTAGGTGAGGGTTTCTGAGGTTATTGATCATATAAATTAATTCTTGAAGTCCTCATTTGATATTCTAGTCCATACTTAAGTTTATCTCTCTTATGATATGTTTTCTTGAACATGAGGCCTTTCCATACACCAAGTCATCAACTTGAAAACAAAACACTCTCAACCCCTTAAACTTGACTATACATTATGACTATAGATGTTTATAGATTGTAATCATGATTGGTAATTTAGAAAACATGATGACATATTTATCTGAGCAACATTTCAGGTGACAATTTGGGTGATGGTTCTACCCTAATTGGTGGTAAAACTTTTGGGAGCCACAACTTTTGCATCATAGCTCCATTTGACTCCCCATTTAAACCGTTAGAAAGATAAGAATGAGGAGAAAATGGTGAGATGGAATGGATATCCTCTTGATATATTTTGACCCCTAAAAACCCAATGGGAGTTCCCCAAATTTCAATTTTAGTAGTGTAGTCTAAAAATAGTATGTTTCTATAAATAATAATTCCTTGAATTATGTATTATTGTAAATCATGGAAGTCAAACCACTTAATCTCCCTTGAGATTTGTGACCTTCCACATACTCCTCCTACATTCAAAACATGTATAATTAATATGTAACTCAAAATTTAAATTAAACATCTCTTCTTAGAAATAGGCATATGTTTGGGTCTACAAATTTAATGAATAAAACATCTCTTCTCAGAGATATCATTATTGTTATTATGTTATTATTGGTTCTTGAATTATCTTTCAACCAAAGATTTTGAGGTTTGGATCAGTGGTATAAGATTGGTTTGTATTTAAAGTGTATGATCCTAAGGATGAGATTAGATTACAAGAAGCTTGGGTGGAAAATAGAACTAGCAGACTATCCACCTATTCACTCCAAATGACTTTAAATGGTAGACAACACTGAGACATCTACTCCTTTCAAGGAAATGGTTAATGAAGCCCTCTAACAATAACAAGTGTAGATGCTACAAAAATTCACCCAAATTCTCCAATAAATTTTGACGAGAAATTTTGGCTCCTCATCTTTAACCCCACATCCTTTCAGTGCCTCAACACCCTTCAAAATTTAGGCAAATTTTAATATCCCTACATTTGAAGGCAAAATCAATGATGATATAGTCAAAAATTGGTTGGATCAATTTTCATCTTATTTCTCTATAAATAAATTCACCAATAAAGAGAAGATCACTTTTTCTCTTTTGAAAGCATCATTGCCTATCAAAAATTGGTGGGAAGTGTACAAAAAGATATTCATTATAGATGATATTGGCCTTGAGGTAGAACCTATTGTCCCCCAAAAATATCACTCATTTTTGGGACAACATTTGAACTATTTTGTTCCTACAGACCAAAATAATCTCTACCCTTCTCAAAATTTGTTCTAAGCATTCAAATTCCTCATTTTCCAAGCTTCTCAGAAATCTACAGACTCTATAGGCTTGAATCTATGGAATCTACAGGCTAAAATATATAGACTCTATAGGCTTGAATCTATGGACTCTATAGGAAGAAAATCTATGGACTCTACAAGAAGAAAATCTATGGACTCTACAGGGCAAGTTTAATGGACTTCATAGGTTGATTTCTATGGACTCTGTAGGAAAGAAGCAAGCTCTCAACACTTAGGTGATTTCAAAGTTGGTTCAATGAAAAGTTTCAACTAAAAGAGTTTATTGGCAAGCTTCTAAGCAAGGATTAAACCATTAAACTGTTAAACCTTGAACCATTAAGGTTTAACAGGTTTAATTGGTTTAAAGGTTCAACATCAGCAGCAAGAGTTCAAAAAGTTTAATGGACTAATGGTTCAAAGGATTCTACAAGTAGGTTCAATCAAAAGAACAAGTTTTTGATGCTTAAATCATTAAACCATTGAACCACTTTGGTTCAAAGGTTCAATGGGTTCAAGGTTCAACATGTTCAATGCATTTGGTTCAACAAGGATCAAAAGGGCTTAGCCAAATCAAAGGGAATGAACCATTGAACCATTAAACCAAAGTTGATTCAATTCAGTTGGTTCAATGTTTTTGTTCACTTAGTCAATTCATCAAATAGTTTAATGGCTTTTGGTTTAATAAAAGGGTTCATCATCCTATTTCAAAGCTTGGTTAAATGGTTGGTTTAAATCTTGGTTGAAATCTTGGTTCAACGGTTGGTTCAAAGGAGCGATTCAATGCAAAAGTTCAAGAGAGCCTCCCGAAGGACAAGTGCCCTTATAGAGGGCACTTGGTCGACAAAAGCACCCTTCAAGAGGGTCATTTTCAAGGAAGCCACAAAGGTAAGTTCTTTCAAAATTTTGTTTAAGGTAGTTAAAAGGCAAAGGCATAATTCCTTCAAATCTTATGTCCAAAGAAATTCCTTTAGACAAAAAGTCTGAAGGAATTCAGAAAGGCTGCAAATGAAACTCCCACAAAGACCAAGGCAAGAAATGAATTCTTTCAGACTTTTGTCTGAAGGAATTCCTTTGGAGAAAAAGTCTGAATAAATTTAGGAAATTCCACGAGAGAAAAGCCTAAAAGAATTTCTAAAGGCCAAAGATAAAGCCAGCCAAAACAATTCTTGTAGACTTTTTGTTCGTGGGAAAATGTCTGTAGGAAAATGCCTATGAGAATGTTTTAAAGGACTCCAAATATAAAAGGCCACCAAAGGACCGCAAAGGGCAAGTGCCCTTGTGGGGGACTCTAAACTGCCAAATTAAAGGACACTTCCCAAAGCTGAAGGGTCACCTTCCCTTTGAGAGGATGCAAAATAAGAAAGCCAAAGAAAGTCCAAGGGGTGACATGCCTGAAGACGTCAAAGTCAAGAATGGAAAACTAGCTGTTGGAAATTCAAATGTAGTGACGGGTGCATGAACGTCAATTTCAAGGTTCATAAAATAGCTGTTGATTTTGAAAAGCCTTAAAGAAGAGCCAAAGAACTTAGCGACCTACCAGAAGAAAGAAACCCGAAGGCCATTCAAAGACTACCTGAAGGGTAGATACCCTTGCGGGGGGCTCTTCTTGACCCAAAGTGGATCATTTCTCAAGGCTCGAAGGGCAGGTCCCCTTTAAGAAAGCTCAAATGAAAAAGATGAAGGAATTGCTGAGGAAAGTGACATGCCTATGAACGTCAAAGTTGTGATGATGAAATAGATATTGATCGTTGTAGGTTTAAATATACAAACCCGAATGCATTCAAAGGCTTTAAGGTCAAGATTAGCAGGAAGTAACTAAGGAACAGAGCATCAAATTGAATCAAGGACCCTATTCAATTAACCAAAAAAGGAGGAATGATGAGGAAGGACCAAAAACATTTACACATTAGAAATGTTTCTAGAAGTATACTGCTAGGTGGATATTGAAAGATGCAAACTTTCAATAGCGTGACTTGTTTTTCTGCATTGAGAAAAGCAAATGGGTAGATGCCCCTAAATTCTAGCATGTCTTCTTAACAAAATTCAATGCAACATGATGTGTTTCTATTCCCAAGTCTGTCTTGAAGAGCATATATAAGGGACTCTCTTGTTAGTGTAAAAAGGATCTCTCTCTAACAATCAGAAACAAAACTCTACCCAAATTGGAAGGCATTATTGAGACTTTGAGCTCAGAGTGTTGATCATATTTTATTATTGGAATAAGAAATTGACGTTTCAAACTTTGTGCTATGATATCTTTTTTGTTAGGGAAACTATTCTTATGTCTTTTTCCTTAATATATTTTCTATTTCTTTAATTCAACAAGCAGAATTAGTGAATGTAGTCAGGAAGGTGTCCTGAAGTCAACTATGGAGAGACTTTGTGCCCCCATAATTTCCTTTAGTGTGTTTTCTTTTTGTTTCTTTGTAAAGGACCTTAGGATGACTTTGTGCCCTCATTGGGAAATTCAAGTGGAGACTTTGTGCTACATCTCACTTTGATGGTTACTACGTCCTTGGTTACATTTTGTAATTACTACTAGGAATATTCTTATGGTTTGTTAAATAGTACTTCTGAAAGAAGAGGAGTGATTTCTATCATTTCTCTTGAGACTTTTCCTTTGATTTTCATGCATCATCTCTGAAGAAAGAGAGATGGATGGTTTATCCTACCCTTGAGTATTATTTTTTGTTTATATATATATATATATACCATATCTATAGGGAACCTCCCCTTTATGAGAGGAGATATTAGTCTCCTTTTGATGTGGTGAACCTACACATTTGGATGACCAATATTCCTACTTTGGTTGATAAGACCTATTTTGTTTATTAGTACTCTAATCGACAAAATATTCAATCAACAATTTTTGGTAACTTTGCTGGGGATATACAATTTTTGGTGACTCTGCTAGGGATATACATAATTTTGTGCAATTTGGAACCTCAAGTTTCAAATTGAAACATTACATGTGTCTTACCCATTATCATTATAACCATTATCTATTACAGACTCTAGTGACTCCATTTCATGTCTTACCCATTATCCATTTATAGCCTTACCATCTTCCTCCTCCATTATTTTATCTAGTCTACAAAACTAGAGCTGCTAGGAAAGAGTGCACAGTTTGAAGCCTCAAACTAAAGTTGAGCCAGTCCTTTTCCATTTTTGTTCTATAATCTAGCCACTCTATCTAGATTTGTTGTCTCTATTTTTCTTAATTAAATCATGGTAGTTTGAGGCCCTTGGGGTAACTCTTTTGGCCCACTCAACTTGACTCCACCTCTGCATGAACTCCCATGTAGTTCAGGAAAGAATTTTCCCAAACTTTCTAGTGATAGAATAGTTCACCCTAATGAACACATTGTAGCCTTTAGCATAGCCTGTGGTGTTATAGGGGTGGAATTTGAAGATGTGGTAGTCAAGCTTTTTATGGAGACACAATAAGGTGCTGTTATAGACTGGTTCTACCATCTACAAGCTGGATCAGTGACTAAATGGGATACACTCAAAGCCATGTTTGAAGCAAGGTTTAAACCCATAGAAGATGCACATGCCTTACTGGCCTATCTCACTCAGATGAAGAAAGAGACTCATGAGCCTATGAGGGATTTTATTTCTAGGTTTGACAAGTTAAGGCATAGGATTCCCATGGTTGCCTAGCTAACACCTCAGAACCTCAAATGTTTCTTCATTAATTCTCAATTGCCTAAAGTAAGTTTTTTGTTGAGACGAGTTGGCCACATAGACCTTGCTATTACTTAGGACTTGGCTATTGAGGTAGAATATGACCTTAGCTTGGTAGGAAAGATAAGGAGAGACCCAGATAGAGGCCAACCCTCTTCATCTTCTGAATACTCACCCACAGTCACCACTGACCCAATGGTATAAAAGGTAGAAAATGAATTGATAGCCTTGAAAAGGCAAATGGCACAATGTATGTCTTCTACTCCTATATATAAAGATATACCAAGGAGGACATTCCCTAATAAATCATACCAAGGCAACGCTGCCAGAAGTCAAGGGAAACCAAATCATCTTCCTCCCCAACAGAGGATCCTTGCCCTTGAAGCACCTCCAACCAAATCAGTAGTTGGATATCTAGAAACAAAACATGTTTCTTATTTCCAATCTGAGTTTGAGCAAGAAAATGGCATTGATCTATTTAGGGAAGATCTAGAAAAATCATCTAGTGACTCCCACATTGGGTTCCTAATTTTCTAAGATGAACCTAGAAGTGAAGGTAAAGTAATCAAAGGATCATACGTAGTATTCACTAGGTCCTAGAATCAATCAACCTAGTAGGCTGACAAAGAGAAGACAAAGGAGTGACCCTAACTAGCAATTTCAATTGCTGAGTAGAGAACCCCTCTTCCTTTCTAGTCAAAGGACCTGGTGATTGCCAAATAAGTAAGTACATCAAACATCTCTGCACTTTCTACTTCAAATTCACATATTAGTCCTCCCCTTCCCAAAAAATGAAAAGGATGAACTCCCATCCTCTCTTCCAATTTCATCTCAGTCATTTGTCTCGATTGATCATGTCAAGAAATCCAAAATTTAGATGATCAAGTTTGAATCCTTGCAAGCTGATCCTAAGCAATTAAACATTAGTGGAGAACTAAGTGTGGACCTATCTCAGGCAAAAATTATGGTCACTCAAATGTTAGCCCCTACAACTCAAATTATGTTTGAGCCTTCAGATAGGGGTAATTACCTCTTAATCACAGAGGATGCTCATGTCTCAACTGATGAAAGTCCTATAGTTGGCAATCCAAGATTTCATCTAAACAAGGCATCAAAAAAATTGGTAGGGCATAGAACAAATCAAGAAGAATCTTCCATCTCCCATAAAGAGAAATATGATAGAAGATTAGCTTCTAATGATGCTTGGATACTGGAAACTGATGGCACTAATTCTTCCATAGCTAGATGCAAATCTTTGTTACTCAAATTAAAAACTACTCAGGGTGAAGAGATCAAACTCCTTCACACCAAAGGAGGTGCTAAGCTGGTGGTTTGCCCGAGGTCTGATGCTGAAAATCAAAGCATGTGCTAGACTAGACCAGTAGAACAAAAAGTGATGGTGGTGGACCATACTATTGTATTCCAAAGTTAGCAAAAGGAACTCTTCATAGGGAGAGCAAGGAGTTATGGTTTTCAGTTTGAAGACCACATCCTGCCATAGAGAAAGAAGAAGAAAAGGCCAAGAGGAAGATGCAAAAAATTGGTTTCTTGGTAGAGAGATCCATTCCCTCATCACCATTTCTGGGGGAAAAATGGTTTCCTACTAGTTTACCAAGATGGCACAATATTTTCACTACCTCTCAGGAAGCAACATCTGAAACACTTCAACTCTTGAAGTATCAAATTACTGCATCTATACATATGTATATTTGTATATTTTTTAATTCTATTTTGTTTTGTTTGTTTTCATTTTTGATGCCTTCCACTTTTGGGTAACATGACTCCATAGCCCAATGGTACACATGAAGACACTAGAGATTTTTGATTCTACTCCCTTCAATTCTTTTTTACAATTGATAGAATTTCCCAAATTGGAGCCACCTATTGTCCCCCAAAAATATCACTCATTTTTGGGACAACATTTGAATTATTTTGGTCCTATAGACCAAAATAATCTCTTCCCTTCTCAAAATTTGTTCTAAGCATTCAAATTCCTCATTTTCCAAGCTTCTCACAAATATACAGACTCTACAGGCTTGAATCTATGGACTCTACAAGCTTAAATCTATGGACTATGTAGGCTTGAATCTATGGACTCTGTAGGAATAAAATCTATGAACTCTGTAGGAAGAAAATCTATGGACTATATAGGTCAAGTTTAATGGACTTCATAGGTTGATTTCTATGGACTCTGTAGGAAAGAAGCAAGCTCTCAACACTTAGGCAATTTGAAAGTTGGTTTAATGACAAGGTTCAACCAAAAGAGTTCATTGACAAGCTTCTAAGCAAGGATTGAACCATTGAACTATTGAACCTTAAACCATCAAGGTTCAACGGGTTCAATTGGTTCAAAGATTCAACATCAGTAGCAAGAGTTCAACAAGTTCAATGTACTAATGGTTCAAAGGCTTCTACAAGTAGGTTCAATCAAAAGAACAAGTTTCTAATGCTTGAATCATTAAATCATTGAACCATTAAACCACTTTGGTTAAAAGGTTCAATGGGTCCAATGTTCAATAGGTAAAACATGTTTGGTTCAACGAGGATCAAAAGGACTTAGCCAAATCAAAGGGAATGAACCATTGAACCAAAGTTGGTTCAATTTAGTTGCTTCAATGTTTCAGTTCACTTAGTTCATCAAATAGTTTAATGGCTTTTGGTTCAATTAAAGGGTTCATCATCTTGTTTCAAATCTTGGTTCAATAGTTGGTTCAAATCTTGGTTCAATAGTTGGTTCAAAGGAGCAATTCAATGAAAATTTTCAAGAGAGCCTCCCGAAGGACAAGTGCCCTTGTGGAGGGCACTTGGTCAACAAAATCACCCTTCAGAAGGGTCATTTTCAAGGAAGCCGCAAAGGTTAGTTCTTTCAAAATTTTGTTTAAGGCAGTTGAAAGGTAAAGGCATAATTCCTTCAGACTTTTTGTTTGAAGAAATTCCTTCAGACAAAAAGTTTGAAGGAATTTGGAAAGGTTGCAAATGAAACTCCCACAAAGACCAAGGCAAAAAATGAACTCTTTCAGACTTTTGTTTGAAGGAATTCCTTCAAACAAAAAGTTTGGAGAAATTTAGGAAAGTCTGCAGGAGAAATACCAAAAGAATTTACGAAAGCCAAAGACAAATCCAATCGAAACAATTATTGCAGACTTTTTGTCCATGAAAAAATGTCCACAAAAAAGTTTCGAAGGACTTCAAAGATAAAAGGCTGCTGAAGGACCTCGAAGGGCAAGTGCCCTTATAGGGGACTCTTGGTTTCCAAATTAAAGGACACTTCCCAAAGTTGAAGGGTCACCTTCCCTTCGGGAGGATGCAAAATAAGAAAGCCAAAGAAAGTCCAAGGGGTGATGCACCTAAAGACATCAATGTCAAGAATGGTGAACTAGCCATTGGAAATTCAAACATAGTGATGAGTGTGAAAACATCATTTTCAAGGTTCATAAAATAGCCATTGATTTTGAAAAGCCTTAAAGAAGATCCAAATAACTTAGCAACCTACTAGAATAACCAAGCCTAAAGGCCATCCAAAGACCACCTAAAGGGTAGATACCCTTGTGGGGGGCTCTTCCCAACCCAAAGTAGATCTTTTCTCAAGGCCCAAAGGGTAGGTCCCCTCTGAGAAAGCTCAAATGACAAAGCTAAAGGAATTACCGAGGAAAGTGATGTGCCCACGAACGTCAAAGTCACAATGATTAAATAGCCGTTTATCCTTGTAGGTTTAAATTTATAGACTTGAATGCATTCAAAGGATTTAAGGCCAAGATCAGTAGGAAGTGACTAAGGAATAGAGCATCAAATTGAATCAAGAACCCAATTCAATTAACCAAAAAAGGAGAAATGATGAGGAAGGACCAGAAACATTTGTGCATTAGATATGTTTCTAGAAGTAGACCACCAGGTGGAGATGTAAACTTTCAATAGCATGACTTGTTTCTCTGCATTGAGAAAAGCAAATGGGTAGATGCCCCTAAATTCCAACCTATCTTCTTAACAAAATTCAATGCAACATGATGTGTTACTATTCCCAAGTCCATCTTGAAGAGGCTATATAAGGGACTCTCTTGTTAGTGTAAAAAGGATCTCTCTCTGATAATCAAAAACAAAACTCTGCCCAAATTGGAAGGCATTATTGAGACTTTGAGCTCAAATTGTTGATCATATTTTATTATTGGAATAAGAAAGCAAGTGACTTTTTAGACTTTATGCTGTGATATCTTTATTTTTGGGGAAACTATTATTATGTCTTTTTCCTTAATATATTTTATGTTCCTTTAATTCAACAATCAAAATTAGTGAAAGTAGTTAGGAAGGTATCTTGAAGTCAATTGTGGAGAGACTTTGTGCCCCCATAATTTTCTTTAGTGTGTTTTCTTTTTGTTTCTGTGTAAAGGACCTTAGGATGACTTTGTGACCTCATTGTCCTTTATATCTCACTCTTGGACAATTTAGGTGGAGACTTTGTGCTACATCTCAATTTGCTAGTTACTACATCCTTGGTTACATTTTGCAATTACTACTAGAAGTATTCTTGTGGTTTGCTGAATAGTACTTCTGAAAGAAGAGGAGTGCTTTATATCATTTCCCTTGAGACTTTTCATTTGATTTACATGCATCATCTCTAAAGAAAGAGATATGGATGGTTTATCCTACCCTTGAGTATTATTTTTTGTTTTTATATACATACATACATACATACATATATATATATATATATATATGGAACCTCCCCTTGATGAGAGGAGAGATTACTCCCCTTTTGATGTGGTGAACCTACACATTTGAATGACCAATATTCCTACTTTGGATAATTAGACCTATTTTGTTTATCAGTACACTGATCGACAAAATATTGAACCAATAAACCTACCTAGGATGATTTCATAGAAGTTGTAAAGGAAAAATACTACCCCATTAGATCATATGATGATCTCTATGTAGAGTGGCAACAACTTCACCAAGGTAAGGAATAATCTATTCAAGATTACACTAATATTTTTCATTCTCTATCTGTGAGATTAGGCATCCAAGAAAGTTAGAAACACAAGGTTCTCAAATATCATGGAAGACTACAATGGTACATATGGGGAAAATTGGAACTTTTTAATTTGGAAACCCTCAGTGAAGCATATAAGTTCACAGTGAAGATTGAGTAGAAGCATGGAAGAATGAATATGAAGAGTCAGCCTTCAAAATGGAAAAGTGACAAAGAAGGTCAAACATGAGGCCAAAAATGGAAGAAAAAGGAAGGAAAGAATAGGAAGTGGTGTGATTATCAAAAATTTGGAACTCACTCTAAAGAAGAATGTTGAGCCATCAAGTCCCTAATTTTTTAGTCACAATACTCAACATCTACTACTCTACCTCATACATAGCTTGTAGATGAATAGGATGAAGAAGAGATTGTAGATGCTAATCCTGATGCCATCATTTCCTCATCATAGACCCATGAGGAGAGACTAGGTGACAATGAAAGGTTATTTCATTCTAAGTTATGGGTGAAAGGTAAGCCTTTGCATTTCATTCTTGATAGTGGGAGTCAAAAGAATTTAATCTCTACTAATGTTGTGAAAATCCTAAATTTTTCCATAAATCCTCACCCAAAGCCATACAGTATTGGATGGTTGATTCTAGAGAGAAACCTCCGTGTCACCCACCAATGTCTTCTCTCATATGCAATAAAACCTTTCCAAGATGAAGTCTTATGTGATGTGGTCAATCTAGATGTTTACAATGTACTCTTTCGTCAACCATTCATGTATGATCAACATGGTATCTATGAATTAATAACTTTAAGGATCACTCTCACTCTTGGAACATGGTGTTATAGGGTACCAGAGGTATCACCTTCTACATCTATCTCCTTGATTAGTGCCAAGAAATTTGTTCTCATGGTGGTAAATCCACAAGAATCCAAAAGGGCTGATGTTACATCCCTGACTACACAAAAAACAAAACAAAAAAATCCAATAGACAACAAGATAAATAATTTCATGGCCTTCCATCCATAGATTAATGGTCAGACATAAATGGTGAATAATTAGGCCCTACACAACTCTACAAAGCATAGTCCATTCTAAGTATGCATCAATAATCAAATCTAAACAAAACTACCACACTTGATGAAAAATATTGATGAAATGGGGACCATTACTTCTCAAGGAGGGAGGAATGATCTGAGAAACATTTTAGGTGACAATTTGGGTGATGGTTCTACCCCAACTAGTGGTAGAACTTTCAGGAGCCATAACTTTTACACCATAGCTCCATTTGACTCCCCATTTAAACCATTGGAAATATAATAATGAGGAGAATATGGTGAGATGGTATGGAGATCAGATAAATGTATTTTGACCCTTGAAAAACCAATTGAAGTGCCCCAAATTTCAATTTTATTAGTGTAGTCTAAAAATAGTAAGTTTCTAAAAATAGTAATTCCTTAAATTCTATATTATTGTAAATTGTGGAAGTCAAACCACTTAATCTCCCTTAATATTTGTGACCTTACAAATCCTTGTCTTACCTTAAAAACATGTATAAATTAATATGTAACCCAAAATTGAAATCAAACATCTCTTCGCATAGATATCATTATTGTTATTATGTTATTCTTGTTTCTTGAATTATCTTTCAACCAAAGCTTTCAATTTTTTGATCACATGTATAAATGGATTTAAAATTCTCTTATTGTTAAGATTCATATTAATAGACTCAAATACACATAATAATTTCAAACTCCTTTAGAGTTTCTTAAGAATATCTCATTGTCTTGACAAAACACCTCATGGATATAGGCTACTTTATCCTTATGCTTCTTAAGCTTGCTCAAAACCTAATTTTATATCAGTTTAAAAAAATATATAGTGTCTCTCTTTAACCTTCTCATAGCAATCATGCATTCAAAATTTCCATTAGTATTCCCCTCATCTTGATAGGTCTTCATTTGTCACATTTACCTACATGGATGTAGGTCTAGCTTTAAGGTTGCCTGCAGGTGTATTTCTTCCTATTAAGCCACCTTTAAAGGATTAATCCATCATTATTAAAATCCATATGCAAACTAAATAGTCTTCATTATTTATAATACTAATTATGTCCAATTGGTCTTCTTTAAACCTAGAAGAGTCCTCAAACTTGCCAAATAGTCCTTTCATATGATGGGACATGCCTATTGATGATTATATGATGTCATATTATATAGAGGGAGAATGATTTATGCCTTGTAGAGGTCCTTTATCATTATTATGGTCCTTTCTCCTTTATATTATTTATTATATCATTATGTATAGATTATTATGGAGTGATGTTATTCTAAGATTGATGTTTTTGGAAAACCATGACTATGTTGAACTGCTAAAGGACTATGTCTTGACTAAATTTGGTCATCTTGGATTTTATGACCTCTTGGAATAACCTTGATGCCTATTTATATTTTCTATCCTCCTTATGAGATGGTTAATGGGATGGATATGAATGGAGGGGTGGTGATAGATGGGTAATGGAAACCATGGATGGAAGTTGAAAAAGAAGCTTAAAAATAGTGAAAAATGGTTCTTTATAATAGTGATGTTGAAGATGTGTCAAATGGATATGAAAGAAGATAATAAGAGTACCAAGATCAACTTTAGATTCATATTCATGAATATGGGCATATCTTTAAATACATACATCAATTTTGAGGCTATTGGACGAGGGAAAGAGACTAAAAATGAAACACATATTTCTATTGAAACCTTTAAATGTGTTAAAAAACATCAAACAATACTAAATTGGGATTTATTGGGAGTGCTTCAGAGTAGTGTTAATGATATTTTTATATGAAACCTATAGAACTTCTAAGAATTTTACTTGGAGAACATAAAAAAACATGAAAGAAACCTTGCAAACATAAATTCAAGAAAATTTTAGGCTTCCTTCTCTTTCCATGATCTTACAATTCTCTTTTGAAGATCATAGATTAAAAAATTGAAATCCTCTTGTCAAATATCCTTTGTTTAACCCTCACACATGTGAAAATGGATTGGATATTATCATGAGAAGGTAGACTATGTTCCTAAGAAGTTTAACTAATTGGACTTTTTTGAAAATGCTACCATCGTGAGAAGAACGCGAGGAAAACTAATTGCCTTCATAAATTCAAAACTATAGAAATTAGCATAAATTAAAATTAATGGTTCATGAGGGTGGAAAAAAAAAATTCTATAACCACTTACTCCATTAATAATCCCTCTAAGTTTACTTTCTTTGCCCAAAATTTTAGACTTTTACCACTAATATGTAATTTATACCATCATCAAACCTGCAAGGTAGTGACTATGTGCAAAGGAACCACTTGACAAGAAAAGGAAAATTTTGAGCCTATATGGCCTCCAATTACCATGTAATTATTAATAAATATTTACCATGCCCTTCTATTCTTGGTCTAGATCTATATCGTATGGAATTCCACACAAGTTTGTACTATCCTTGTGAATATGAATGAAATAAGCTCATTTTGGCATTTTATTGATAAATTAAGCTATGACCTACTAATTTAAATGCATGGAGAGAAAAACCATACTTAAATTTCATTATGAAACAAATATTGGACTTTTTTCATGCTTTTGGAGGCTAATTTTGTCACATGAGATCCCAAAAAGGCCTTTTTTGGCTTTAAAATGCATCAAAACACCTTTTTAAAATATGAAACTTTGGACTTAGGATAAATTCATATATTTGAATATAATTGAACAAAAACTAGATATTTTCATGATTTTTAAACTTCAATTTTGAAAATTTAAAGACTAAAATTGATTTTTTTAAAGCCAAAATACACCTATTTGGCTAGTTTTTGGAGGTTATTAATGATACTAGGAAAAAAATTTGGATTGTAGAGTTTGTTATTTGGACTTGACAAGATAAATTACCAAAATTTTTGGTGACTCAAATGGGTTTATCACCGTACTAGTTAAATAAACTCACTAAATTTCATGTGACATTAGAAAATTGAAGCATAACAACTTTGACTTAATGACTCCCTACATGTCAGATAGACTCTTTTAGGATTTTTAACACCTCTTTTGATTGTGACACAATAAGTCTAAATGGAAAAGAAACAGCTAAACTAGGAGTCAAAGGCATTTAGTATAAGTAAATAAGAAAACACAGCAAAAAGGGAAGCAAATTTCTACTTGTGTTATTCCCTTATTAAAAATAGATGACCTAAAACAACTAAACTAAAATGATAAGATTTATTCCAAGATAAAATGGAAACATATTTTATGAACCATATAACCTTAAATCATGATTACTTAATTTTTATGGCTTTTTGTTTTAGATAGGAGTTTTTTATGCTTGAAAATGTATCATTGGTGGTTCTTAGTGTTTAATAAACACTACTCATTTTTTAATTTAAAGAATCCAATGCATGAGTTACAAGTTGTGATAATCCCATTATCTTTGGTGGAATAAAGGTAAATCAAGTGGACTATTTCACAAATTTATATTATTTGGTGGTTAGGATCCACCATGAATAAATAGTTGATCTTTGATTTTGAATATGTCCCATGCTATTTAAAGTGAATTATTCACAAAACTTAAGTCTAAATCTAAACTAAGATGAGTATTCATAATGAAACTAGTCTAAGTTGAATTGCTAAAAAAAGGAGTAAAATGAAGGGTAAGGTAGAGAGGAGATATGTTCTTGATGTTTAACCCAAACATCATGATAAAGTTCAAGTTTCATCTGAACATACATTTAACCAATATATGACATGAAGTAGTATATACTCAAATCCTATCACACATTAGTCAAACATATAAGGATAATATGAAATAGTGAAAATAAGGACCAGGTTCACTTTAAATATTTACCCCTACAAGAAAACAACATTAGCACATATGTAAGAAAAGTGAATTAAAACATAGAACTTTCAGCTAATCTAGCATTATAATAAATTAGCAACTCTACACTTAAATATGCACATCTAGTATTCACAAGAACCATTCAAATATGAGATTTATACCAAAAAATGAGAGATAATCCATGATATAAATTCACACAAGTAATTATGGAAAAACTATATAGGACTCCTTGCTTATATTAATTTTCTCAAAAGTTACAAATAGTTTTGGCTCAAAAAAATCCCTCCCTTTTTTACAATGCATAATACCCATTTAAATAGACAATTCATGAGGTATGCTAATTAGTCATGTCAAATATTAAGGATGGTTATCGACTTAAAAATACCCTATAACCCTTCTGGATATTACAAAATTACTAACCTATAGGTAATGTGCTTTACAAAATTACACATTCCTTTAGAAAAAGAATATTCTATTTTTAAATATTATACAATGGTCCTATACAATAGAATATTCTAAGTCCACTGAATTAAATTTGAGACCCTTGTGTTGTAGTCTTTTACTTCTCTTGCAAGATATTCATCTTATAATGTTTCTCACCAATAATCAAGAGGTTGACATTAGGTCTCATAAAAATCTCCCTTTTTTGCTCCTCTAGGCCTCTGAGAGCCTTTTTAGCTCTTTCTAAGGATTTTTTGATGCTCCTAGAATCTCTTATATTCTCTTAAGATGATAAAAACAATTTCATTATCTTCTTTTTATCTACCCTTACCTTACCTTTGCCTTGATTTCTCACTTCCTACATGTATTGAGTAGTTTTAAGATTGAAATCCTCATCAATGTTAAGACCCAATGGGTTGAGTGTGGTGGGATCTTTGATAAGGCTATCCAATATGTGAAACATATTAGTTTCCTATTGTTTGAGATACATATAAATGTCCTTCATTTGTTTATACTAGTTGTTCAAGGCCTTGAACTTATCCACTAATATCACCATATCCATAATAAGGTGGGTTGGGTTGACTGTTCTAAACTTATGGATTTAATTGTTGGTTAAGGCTTTGATCAAATATTTCACTTGTTAACTTGAAGCATTTAATTAGAAAACTTGGCCTATATCCATAATAATTTATTTATTCATTACATCTTGCCTAGCCTTGACTAATTTTAAGGAACTAAATAAATCATTCATGTCATCCTCAAATTGGTTGAACTTCTCTTATGGGATTGGCAATATAGCTTGTCCATCCAAATTATTATTTTATTACATTATGCCCTTGATATCTAATTGTAATCAATATTATTGTGTCTCATCCCATTATATATATTTTATTAAAATATTGGATTTTCCCTAAGCCTCTATCCTCCCATTGAAGTCAAACCAATGAATGGTTCCACTTTATGATAGGTGATCTATTCACCTCCTATCATGACTTTATTTTCTATGACCCTTTGTAAGCTAGAATTTATTGGGTCAAACCTAACATCAACTAAGGATTGTGTTACCTTTGGAGCTGGGGTCTCCATTTATGCTACACCTAATATTCCTGGAGAAGCCATCCATTTCTCATATTCTTTTTGTAAGGAAACTATACATGGTTTCATCTTTTCATGAAAAAGGATATTGATAGCTTGCATCATAGCCCAAAGATGGTGCTTAGTAGGTACTTTGTAAAATTTACCATAGTTCAACCATTTTAAAATGATTGGTTTATAAATCAAATTTTATTCACTAAAGAGATTAACCTCACTCAAAAGATGAGTGAAAGTCATCTTGGGCTTCTTGGCCTTTATTGGAACCATGGCCATCTCAGCTTTCCTTTTGGGGGGATCCACAAGGATTAGGTCAAATGTTATTTCATTCCCCTTTTATTTCTCTACCTCTTCAACTTGAGCCTCCTCTTCATTAGATTCATAAGCACTAGACAATAGTCTAAGTGCATCCTTAATAGTCTCTCTAGGGTCTAATGCTACTATGTGAATTTCCTCAACTAGTGATCCTAGTTTCTCTACTTGTGCTAAAGAGGATTGAATTTCATTAGTCCTTCTTTCCTATGGCCTTTGTAATACCTATGCTTTAGGTTTGTGTTTTATTTTTGGGTGAGCTAATGGAGGTTTGGTTAATGTACTAGCTATCAAATGGTACTACCTAGGCTTAAGTTACTATATATTATCTTCCTTTTGTTCCCTCAACATCTTGGCTTTTGGATTAATGTTGTTTTCTTTCAATCTCTTAGTGTCCTCAAATATTGAATATGGTTTTGTGTATATATGGTCAAAATGAATAGGCTAGTGATCATAAGGGACATTTATTCCTTTGGATTTTAAATGTTCTTTAACTCTTTCATGTGGATCCTATTGCCTTAGTTCATCAATTTTTAGATTAAAGGATGTTCTCTATTTGGAAGCTACTTTCATATTGTCCATAATCCAAAAATAGTCCTACCAATGGTTATGGGTAGGGTGTGAAGTAGTCTCTTCCTTTTATTTTTTCAAATACCATTTATTCCATTACATCTTTGATAATCACTTCTTGATCTACTAGCTTAATTGGCATAAAGATAGGTAACCTGAGTGGGGTGCATTGGGTCCCTTAAATTTTGATGATTGTGTAATATGGATATATCCATATATCCCCCATGGATTAAATAGTATTATTTATTGGTGGGTTGACCCTCATCTATTAGATCCCTATGATGGCCTCATTAAGGGTAGGACAGACATAATCACATATGAATTGAATGTGATCCCTATACTTAAAGATATGTAATGTGGAGTAATACTATGAGATAGTTTGTGTCCCAAAAGATATGTAACGTGGAGTAATACTATGAGATAATTTGTGTCCCATTAGGTGATCATTCCCTAAGGTTGGTAATTTTTGTTGTAAAAGGAAGGACATATAGAAGGTATAACATCATGTGGAATTGAGTCTTACTCTTCTTCTTGATTGTATAAAAATGACTACTCAAATATGCATTGATTAATTTACTAGGAAGAGGGGTGACTTGTTTCTCAACCACAAAATAAACTAAGGAGACCCAAATTTTATCTACATATGTAGTGGTTAATTTCCCATATAACCTATTCATCATTTTCATGATCATTATTATTCCAGGTTTGAATTAACTAATGGGGATGTTATGATTGAAGTCAAAAAACACTTGGTTTCTAGATTACAACCATAGGGAAAGGATGATATTTAAATGATTATATTTGGCCGAACTATTGATTATGGTTAGGTCTACTTGGGGTTTAGGCAATTTGTAATAGTTTTCAAAAGCTATGGGAGAAATTTAAGCAATCTTCCTAAAACTAAGTTCATGAACAATCATGCCCTTATCTCTTTTCCCATCTTTAAAAATTGGAACAAGGATATCTATGCAATGTACTACCTTGATTTTTTTAGCTATATAGTGTAGGCTTATCATTTGGATGGTGACTATGTCATAGTACCTTATTTTTGTATACATGTTCATTTCCTCCTCTCTTTTGATAGATTGTTGGTTTACAATGGTCCAAAATAAGCTTGACCAATTGTTTTCCCTTGTATTTAGAGTAGTGGTATCAAACTTTGTGTCTTTGAAAACTCTTCCTTCTACATCAAATATCAAATAAAGTTCCACATGCTCTATAGAAACACTTTTTTGAGCTACCATGGATATTAATTTATATAAATTACTTTCTAGTAGATTGCACTTTGACTCTGGATTGGATTAATCTTGCACGGGTGATAATTCAATTTTTCTTGGCTTGGTCATAATCAGTAGAGGGTTGGATTAGGGTTCTTGTGCATGATAGGGTTTTTCTAAAGGTCTTATCTATACTTTAATGGTAGAATCTAGTCCAAATGGTGAGATTCATGCCTTATATTTCATTTGGATCATGTATTTTTATCTTTTACTTTTATAGGTCCATAAAATCTTCAAATCTATCATGTCTTGCTTATGTGGCATCACCAGAGCATCTCCATGGCATGTAGATTATTAATTTACTTTTGAAATATGAATGTTGCCTTTTGAAAATTATTTTTGTTTCACACTATTGGATTTTTTTGCATGTATAAACATGGGCCATTGATTTTGATATGAGGGATTGAATGCCATCAACCATTTTATCATATTCATCATGATCATGACACTTTTCACTATCACATTGGTTCTATCTTTGTTGAAATGTTAACATTGATCTCATACCATCAGATCATCCTCACCTAGATGAATTCACTTCAATGATCTTGATTGATTCGATCATGTCCTTTACTTCATGAGTTATTGATTAGAATGTGTATGCAAGATGCATACCATCAATCTTTATAAGATTCTTGAATTTTAATCTATAGCATATGGTTGTGCCTCATGTCATCTCTTTGGTGGGTCTTAAATTTTCAACCTTCATTATTCATCATTAGATCTTATTCGGCCTGATCAACATGCTATATTGGATCTCAATTTGAGGGGTGAAATAATATTGGCTACTCACTATTAATTTGATGAAAGTGTGTAAATTTTCACCTTCTCTCTTGTCTTAGGGCTCATTAATGTTTTGACTTCAAACACACCATCATTGAGAAGGTGTACACTTGGTCACATACCATCGATCTGCAAAAGATGCTTGAACCTTAACTTGGAGCTGAGGATTAACTTTTCAACTTTAATATCATGCCTTTATATCTCCATCACTTGAGTAAATTTTCATCATCAATCGAGGATATTAACTTGTTAACTTTATATACATAATTAGATCTTGACCACCCAAGCAAATGTGCACCATCAAATCCTGTAGTTGATAAAAAATATTAAGTCAAGCTCAAGAAATATAGATGACTTAGGGTAAATATTTTATCGTATGGTTTTATTCATGTTGATAAAAATGATAAAACCTTAGGGTAAAATAATAAATCTAAGCCACAAATAATAAAAATACATAGCATAAATTTTTACCCTAAGGTTTTTATTGTATTAATAAATGTAATTAAAACTTTAGGATAAAGATTTAGGATAATTTTTAAAATATTATAAAGTGTACCCTATGATTAGTTACATCAAGTAAAGATAAAAGGAACCAAAGGGGACTCAAGACATAAAGGACCTAGTATAAATTTTTAGACTAAGGTTTTATCATGTTGATAAACATGACGAAACCTTCAGATAAAAAATGAACCAAGTCTATGTCATGATTATAATTTCACACATAAATCATTCCCATAATTAGACTGAGGTTTTTAGTATGCTTATACATGAATTAAACTTTTTACATAGGAACCAATGACTAAGCAAAGGATCAATTTATCATTAGAGTTTAAAACCCTGGACATTGTTCACAATGTTGAGACTCCATCAAATATGCAACTTGTAAACATAAGAATCAACCTTTAGTAACCTTAGGAAAATTAAGATAGGGATCAAACAAGAATATGTCATTTAAGCTAAATGAGATCCATGTATGGATGATATTCAAATAAAGATAATCTGAAATCATGCTAGTGGTACTCTGATCAAGTGAATTTTTAATTTAAAACAAGGGTCTCCATTTTTTAGAAATGGGGGTATGTTGACTATTGACACTTGGATTAACACCCTTGAGGAAATTATTAGATATACTCATCCAATTGGCACAATGGAAACATCCCTCTTTTTATGGGTGACAATTTTGCTGAGATGAATCTCTAGATAAAGGGCTAGTTCCCTTGATGCACCTTTAAAGATCTCTTGTAACTCATAACTATGTATAAAAAAGGTAAGGAAAATGACTATGAAAAAAAAGAGATGATGCACCAATGTATGATATCCTCCTAATTGATTGAAACCACTAAATAAATAAAAAAAAGGTGTTTTCTTATACATGACTCACAACTTAGGAACCATTGCTACATCAATATTTCATATGCTAGATTCAAGAAGGTATGCAAATCTTAAGAAGGGAATGAATCATTCCAAAAGGGATACAATAATGAACCACTTATAGGATATCTCTAAACTTATAAAAGAAACACTAACAAAGACCTGTAATAATCTCCTTTTTGTAAATTGGTAGACCATCAAGAGTATAATCTAGAAAAGACAATCTTTCACTAGACTAGACCAACAATGATTCAATCATTACTCAATATTGTAGTATATGAGAGGCACTCACACTTGTATATCTCTTTAAGAGTTTTTTAGGTACAAATCTAGCTAGATTTTCCCTAATAACTAGTAGAGGATCCTAAACAAGCAAAAAGAATGTATATATATAGCCTTTGGGAGGGAGTCAAACAATCATGGGAAATCACTTAGACATCTGTCATCTTAGATGAGAATTGGTTACATTTTTAGGAGTTACAACTAAATAAATGAATCAATTATAATTTTTTATGATTAAATAGAAGCATCAATTATGTTTTGTTACAACTAAATAGAAGAATCAATCATGTTTTATTATAACTATTACCTCTTTTTCATCTTTAGGTTCCCATAAAGATCTTGATCCCAATGGCTATTTTCCATAGCTTGAAATTGACTTTCTATAGGCCACCATATTTTGGATATTTCTTTTAAATAATTTTTCTATGGACATCTGTCTTTGGACTTTTCATCATCCTATTTGCTTTCAAACAATTTATCTGTAGCTATTTTCTTCTCTCTACATTCCTTCGACATATTGAAATGATCTTTTCTTCATGCTTTTCCTGAAATGGACATTCAAAATTTTTATAAGTTACCCTTTGGCCTTTTGGAAAAGTTTTAGTGTAACTTTTGGCTTTTTAAATATGACTCTTCTAAATTCTTGAAGTGCCCTTCTGAAAGGAACATACGCTTTGCATTTTCTATCTCTTACCTTTTGGCCTTCTTTTGAATAACCTTCAAGAAAGTTGTAAGTACCTTTCAAAAATTTGAAAATGATCCTTCAAAAATGTAAGTAACTTTCAAAAATTCCAAAATGACTTTAATAAAATTTGTTTTTAGATAAAATGTCTGAAACAATTCCTTCAAAAAAGTTGAAAATTGCCTTTTTGGGAAAATTATTTCATATAAAATGTCTGAAACAATTCCTTCAAAAAGATTAAAGTGGACCACTTCTTGAAATAAAGACACCCTTTAGAAAAATTATTTCAAACAAAATTTCTAAAACAATTCCTAACACTTAAATAAAAAACCTAAAGATAAAACCTCTAAAATAATAGACACTTAGCCAAAAAATGAAAGACCTAAAGGATTTCATTGCAAAGGCTTAAAAAAATACTAAAACAAATTTTTTGAAAGAATTATACTTGTACATTTATTGTGAGATTTATCAAAGAACACTTCTTCCAAATAAAATCTAAGTGCTGGACATGTCCAAAGGTATAGACTTAGATGGGTTTTTCAAATAAGGGTGACCAATTTTAGCCTGAAGGGCCAAAATTTGGTCAAAAAATGGTGATTCATAGGGGTAATATGCCTACTATACTAACCATACTAGTAGCTAATTTAATCCATCAGACATGGAGTCAAAGGATTATTGAAGATAACTAACAAGGATATGCTAAAACAAAATTCAAAGAAACACACCACACAACAACAAGACCAAGCAAAGACAACACAACACAAGACAAGGACAAACTCACACATGTGCATAAGCACTTAGGGAACATAATAAATTAGGAAACTATGTAAAAAGAAAAGAATAACCTCAATAAAAATGATTTACATATATCCCATTGCCTAGGATATGCATCTCCTTTTCATTAAACCTTAAGATTTGGAAAACATTGTGTTGTTTTCATTGTGTAATCACACATGGGCCACTCTAAAAAGCATCAGATTTTGTGTGTCTTCCAAGTTTGTCCCTATATTCATCCCATTTTAGGATAATTTCTCCTTATTTGAATCTCCTTGGCATGGATTTCTTGTCAAAATAATTCTTTGTTTGCTCTTGTTGAGTTGTTATGGTGTGCATTGCTTGGTTTCTTATCTTTTCAAGCTCCATCAACTCACATAACATAATTTCCATGCTATTATTCTCCATAAATTTCAGATGATAGGTAAGATATAATGTTGGTAACTCAAGTGAGGTAGAAATTATAGCTTCCCTTCCATAGATAAGAGTGAATGGTGATTTCCCAATTGCTCTTTTTTGGGTTATCCTATCAGCCCAAAGGGCTATCTTTAACTTAGTATGCCAATTCCTTTGATTCTCTTTCATTGTCCTCTTTATAATCCTAATTAGATTATTGATTTTGGACTCAACTAGCCCATTTATTTTGGGGTAATAATTTGAGAAGGTGATAAGATAGATACCATGCTTTAAAGAACATTCACTTGTTCTTGTTCCTAGGAAAGCCAAGGCATAATCTAAGATTATGGTTGATGGAGCTCTAAACCTTGTTACTATACCTTCATATAAGTCAAGGACTAAAATTTAATTATCCTCCTTAAGAGATATGGCCTCCACCCATCTTGTAAAGTAATCAGTGGTAGTCAATACCAACTTATGGCCAGTACTTGAAGGTGGATTGATTAGCCCTATGAAATCCAAACCCCATTGCATGAAGGGTTGTTAAACTTGGATGGGATGAAGAGGCAAGGAAGTTATATTTTATTTTCCATAAAAACAACACACTTTTTACATTTTATTACACAATCATGGGTGTCTTTGAACAAGCTAGGCCAAAAGTAACCATCTCTCATAATCCTAGTAGCTATAATTCTTGGAGCAAAATGGCCACTAGATAGTCCATCATGGAATTCATGCAATACATTTTTAATCTAATCCAAATTAATACATCTCAACAACACACCTAAAAATTCATTTCTAAATATCACTCCATCAATAACTACATAAAGAATGGATTGCAGCCTAAAGTACCTTCTCTTGGCCCTATCAAGACCTTGTGGACACTCACCAGTTTAAAGGAAATAGATCATGTCCTATGTCTAAATTATCATAGATGAAGTTGCAGTTGATACAGAGTCATCCTAAAGTACCAAAAAAAATTATGTTTTCTCTTTCAAGTCTGAAGTGAGATGCTCACACAATCTTTTTCCTTTCACTAACTTGGTAGTTTTGATCTCCACATCATATTTTGTTACCCCTGGGATCCATCCTGCCCTCTTTTCATTCAAATCTCTATTCAACATAAAGTATTTCACACTAGAATGAGGCATAAAAATGTGAATCTTATTGTTAGATAATATATGTCTAAACTTCTTCAAACTCCTTATAAATGAAAACACTTTTTCTCAACATATGTGTATCTTGTTTCATAGCCTTCTAAACCTTGACTGAAAAAGATAATATGTTGTTCAAAATTTTCAACATTTGCTTGAATAAGACTTGAAAAGATTACCTCTACATTTTTAAAAGTATACAAGTTGAAATCTTTGGATAATTTAGGACTTGTAAGAGTAGGAGCTTGGGCAATGGCTTTCTTGAGATCCTCAAAACTTTCTTTCCTCTTTTTTTTCAAAGTGAACAGCTCATCCTTCCTTCACATGGAGGTTAAGGGCTTGACCAAATTATCAAAATTAGGAATATACCTTCTAATTAAATTTATCTTTCCAAATAAACTTTTCAAACCGTTATTATGTTTAGGTGATGATAATGCCAAGATGGCACTTACCCTTTCAGGATCAATAGATAGACCTTTCTTCAAAATAATGCAGCCTAAGAGTTTGCCTTCATAAATAGTAAGCACACACCTTTTTTGGTTTAGAGAGATCCCAAAATCTCTACACCTCTCAAAAATCTATCTTAGGTGCTTCAAATGATCTTTTGCTTCCTTGGAGAAAAATATCACATCATCAATATATAATAATACAATGTCATTGATTAATCCTTGAAAAGTCATATCCATTACATGTTGAAAAGTAGCTCTAGCATTACACAACCAAAAAGTAATTTTACTATAAGCATATGTACCCAATTTAGTATTAAATATTGTCTTATACTAGTCACTTTCCTTCACCAAAATTTGATTATACCTAGAATATCCATGAAGGAAAGAAAACCTTTCACTACCAACCACAACTTGCAAGATTTATTCCATGGAAGGGAGTGGGTAATGACATTTCAAAGACACTCTATTTAAGTCCCTAAAATCAACACACAACCTTATCTCTCCATTATTTTACCTAAAAGGAACTAGGTTTTCCAACCAAGATGAATTCTTAATGGGAAAGATGATTTTAGACACAATTAGTTTGGCGAGTTCTTTCCTCATGATAGGCTCAATATTGGGATTGATTAGCCTTTACCTTTGCCTTATAGGCTTAGCATTCTCATCTAACTCTACAGTATGTTGAGATGGATTTAGATCAAAACCTTTTAAATCACTATACTACCATGTAAAGACATCAAAAAATTCTTTGCATAACTCAATGAATGCATGCTTTTTTAGTTAGTAAATACCTTCCCAAGTTCAAGCAATTTATCTTTAAAAATCTGAACCTTCTCTTATTTCTCCTGCTTGGTATATATTCTTACATTTTCCTTCTTGAGTTACTCATCTTTATTGAATATGATCTCAAGAGTCATTAAGGCTTTAGGAAACTTGTTGGACTTTATTTGGAAAATCTACCATCCATATTATTGTTGTAGTTTAGACTAATTCTTGGAATAAAACTCAGCCTCGTCTTGTAGAAAAATTTATATTTGTTGGTAACTATCAAACATCTAACAATTGGTGACATTATCTAGTATCAATGTTCTCAAAATCACCTTTAGGTGGGGATAGTTTTTGTCTTCCTTAATGTCCTTTGGAACATCAAAATGAGCTCCAATGGAAGCCAACTTATCAGCATGCTTATTGTATTCTATTGGTATGGATTTGATGTTGAAGGCTTGAAATTATTCTACAAGATCCCACACTCTATGCTTGTATGACTTGAGCAAGGAGTTCGTAGTCAAACTCTACCTTCTAACTTAGTTCACAATAAGATCATTATCTCCATATACTTGTTATTTAATTCCCCTTTTTCTAACCCATTCAAGGCCATGGATAAGGGCCTCATACTCTACCAAATTAAAATTGCATGAGAAATTAAATCTAAAGGTTGAATAATACCTCTCCTTAGAAGTTGAAAGAAACATAGCTCTACCACCTGCCCCCATCTTGATTCTAAACCCATCAAAAAAGAGCTACCAAAAACCATTCACATCCTCACTTGGTATCATCAATTTAGGCATGAAATATTCCTTCTCATTCATATAATAGACTCCAAGACCGTATTATTAAATAAACTTATAAGGATTATGCTCATATTTTTCATCCCCCCACTCATCTAGGAACAAATTAGAAACTCCCTCGAGGGAAGAAGATGGAGATTGGTCAACATAAAGCTCATCTTCATCAATGATGGCATAGTTAACATTTTCCATCTTAGGTGAATATGTTTCCAATTGATTTCTATGGATAGGTTTTGACTCAATATTCACCTTAGTGACATATTTTGTCCTAAACACCATGTAGGATGAATTAGCTACCAAATATCCACCTATCTTGGATGTTAAGTCTCTTGATTAAAAAAGAGAAAAATAAGGAGGAAAATCTACCACCACCATATCATGAGGAATTGAAAATATACATCAAGCATGAAGGATCAAATTGAAACCTTTAACTATCCCCAAAGTCTTGGCTGGTGATCCATCCAATTGTAAAACTCCTTTAGTCATTGGCTCGTACTTAAGGCCTAGCTTATCTGCTATTCATTTTGGCATAAATGATGTGCTTGTTCCACTATATATAATATAGTTATGAAAAAATAAATCACCAATAATTATATATAGGTAAAAAGGAGGATTATTCTCATCTCTCTTCACTTGACCATCCATAGATTGAGTTCCATTTACCAGAATGACATTGTCATTTCTAGATGGGCCAACCTATTTACCCACTCCATGAAATTATTTTTGAAGTATAAATTTTTGACCTAGTAATGTTAGATAATACCATAATGAAATATTCATATTAAACTTATTCATTTAGTCTACCACATTAATGGAAGGATTACTCACCTTGGGGTTCCTTTTATGAACAATGACACCTTTTGATGTAGCTTGTGGAGATAGATTTGTAGTAGCTAGCCTAAAGTTTGAAATCCTCTAATTATATTGTACTTTAGGATCTATATTAGACCCACTTAACATAGGAGATTATGTAAGGATCAAAAAATGTCCTTTATTGGTTCCTTAAACTTCATCCACATCCCTCTTCTCTGATCTAGTGTTGGTAGCCACACTAGCATTTATGTTGTTTGATTTTGCCAAGTAATTGATGGCATAAAACTCACCCTATAAATTATTTATGAGGATATAATCAATTTGATTTTTTACATTTTCCACCCTTCCTTGCATATATCCATAAAATTTTGAATCTTAGAAAGATTGGTTGCCTTGCATAACCATGCCTTGATTGTGCACTTCATTTACATAAGTCACTTGTTCTTGACCATGGTCAACAGATGGATAGTTGGGATTTTATTGGAATAATTTTGTTTGAGTGGGTTTAAGGGATTTAGAGGATGAAATATAATTAGTATTATAGCTTTAATAAGGCTTGACATGGGTGATTTGACCATGTCCTTGTGTATTATTTTGGAAAGGAGGTCTACTTGTTTGCCCAAACTGATTATATTTTTGATATGGCCTATAACCTTAAGCTTTTTTTATTTTGAGGGAAAATAAATCTTTTGTAACACTTTTAATCAAGATTTTAATTTCATGGATTTCATTTGAAGGAGTATTAGTAGGCCTATCTTGATTAGGCAAAGGGGCTAAAGTAGGTAATGCACCTTGATTAGGAGAATACAAACTAGGGAATAGTGGCATTGGAGGTCTAGGAACTATCATTCCCACTACAACAAGACAATTGTCAAAATTTATGGATATTTCATAGGAAACAAGAAATGTGTTTCCACCCATATATTGAATCATCGTGGAAATGTCACTATTCCATTATTTCAATTAGTATAAAGATGCATAGTTTGAGGTTGGCCTCATAAGAATTAGGATTCTATCCCAAGCTTTTTGAAACTCAGTATTAAAATCCTACATGAATTCATGTGGTTCCCTCTTTATTATGGTCAATTACTTGGCTAGATATAGGTGATCACTCTTTTATTGAGACCTATTAGTAAATAAATCTCTCAATTCATCCCATGAGCTAATAGAATTTATAGGTAGGGTCCCATACCAATCCAAAACTTTTCCTTTGAAAGACAAGGCCAAAAACCTAATAGTTACATTTTCTTCAGTGATGTTATGAATATTAATTTTTTTTATATATTCCTAATGTGCTCAATGGCAAAAATATGACCATCACCATTAAAATATGGGACACTTTTGAGGGTTACTCTTGGAATTTGATCATATCAAGCAATATTCAAGGGAGATGCCCTGGTGAAAGGCACACAAGGTTATTTTATATCCATTTTTTAATGATGATTATGGATGTTAAGAATTTAAGTTAACACAAATTTAGAAGCTTTAGACACAAGATCCCTTTTCTAAGGATGAGTGTTTACAAACCTACAACTTTTGGTGGAATATGGAGGTAGTTACACACAATTGAAAGGTGCACCTTTAGAAGTAGATCTAGTGTTTACCTTTGGCATGAAAATAAGGATTGATCATCAACCAAAGAATTGAGTTCTTTAATAGAGTTTCTAGGTGTTGAATGTATATGTTTTTTTTAACTTCAACTATGCCAAGACCAATACTAATCTCAAATAATATTCAAGGACTTAGAGGTCCCACCAGGCATGCCACAAACTATTGACACTTGAATTCACACCCTTGAGGAAGTGATCATATATCCTCATTGAAGTGGCATAATGGAAACATCTCTCTTGTTGTGGGTGACAATTTTGCTGAGATGAATTTCTAGATAAAGGGATAGTTCCCTTGATGCACCTTTAAAGATATCTTTTGACTCACAACTGTGTATGTAAAATGTAAGGAAAATTACTATAAAAAAAATCAATGATGAAATAATGTATGGTATCCTCCCAATTGACTGAAACCACTACTTAAAGAGAAAACAAGGTGTTTTCTTATATAGTACTCACAACTCAAGGACCATTGCTACATCAGTATTGCATATGCTAGATTCAAGAATGTACATTATTCTTAGGAAGGGAATGAATGATTCCAAAAGGGATACAATCATGAACCACTTATAGAATATCTCTACACTTACAAAAGAAACAATTATAAAGACCTGAAATAATCTCCTTTCTATAAATTGGTAAACTATCAAGAATACAAGCTAGAAAAGATAATATTTCACTAGACTAGACTAACAATGATTCAATCATTACTAAATATTAGAGCATATGAGAGGCAATCAAACTTATATATCTATTCAAGATTTTTTTAGGTATAAATCTTGCTAGAGTTTCCCCAATAACTACTAGATGATCTTAAACAAGCCAAAAAATGCATATATATATATATATATATATATATATATATTATATATATGTATATGTATATATATGTGTATATATATATATATATGTATGTATGTATGTATGTATATATATATATATGTATGTATGTATATATATATATGTATATATATATATATATATGTATATATATATATGTATACACACACACACACATCTTTGGGAAGGAGTTGAGAAATCAATGGAAATCACTTGGACATGTGTCATCTTGGATGAGAATAGGTTACATTTGTTGGAGTTAAAACTAAATAGATGTACTAGTTACAATTTATTACGACTGAAAAAAAGCATCAATTATGTTTTGTTACAATTGAACAAAAGCATCAATCATGTTTTGTTTTAAATGTTACCTCTTTTTTGTCTTTGGGTTCCTACAAAGCTCTTGATGCCAATGGCTATTTTCCATAGCTTGAAATTGAATTTTTACGAGCCATCATCATTCAGGTATTTCTTTTGGACAACTTGTCCATGGCCATTTATCTTTAGAATTTTCATCATCCTATTTGATTTCAGACAATTTCTCCACAACTCTTTACTTCTCTTTGTATTCCTTTGTCATATTAAAATGATCTTTTCTTTGGGATTTTCCTGAAATGGACCTTCATAATTTTTACAAGTGACCTTTCAATCTTTTGGAAAAGTTGTAGTGTACCTTTTGGCATTTGACAAATGACTCTTTATACTTCTTGAAGTGCCCTTCTAAAAGGAACATACCCTTCATATTTTATGTCTCTTACCTTTTGACCTTCTTGTGAATACCCTTCAAAAGTTGTAAATTACCCCTTTGAAAGTTGAAGATAATCCTTCAAAAATTTATCTTTAGAATTTAAATCATCCTATTTGATTTCAAACAATTTCTCCACAACTCTTTGCTTCTCTTTGTATTCCTTTGTCATATTAAAATGATCTTTTTTTTGGGATTTTCCTAAAATGGACCTTCATAATTTTTATGAGTGACCTTTCAGTCTTTTGGAAAAGTTTTAGTGCACCTTTTGGCTTTTGACAAATGACTCTTTATACTTCTTGAAGTGCCCTTCTGAAAGGAACATACCCTTTGGATTTTATGTCTCTTACCTTTTGACCTTCTTGTGAATACCCTTCAAGAAAGTTGTAAAGTACCCCTTTGAAAGTTGAAGATAATCCTTCAAAAATTTAAGTGACCCTTTGGAAAAAAATTTAAGTGCCTTCCATAAATTTGAAAATGACTTTCAAAAAAGTTGAATATAATTCCTTCAAAAAAGTTAAAAATTGCCTTTTCAAGAAAATTGTTTTGGACAAAATGTCTAAAACAACTCCTTTGAAAATATTGAAGTGGACCATTTCCTAAAATAAAGATACCCTTTAGAAAAATTATTTCAGATAAAATGTCCAAAAAAATTCTCAACACTTAAACAAAAAACCCAAAGACAAAACCTCTGAAAGAATGAACATTTAGTCAAAAAACAAAATACCCAAAGGATTTCATTGCAAAGGCTTAGAAAAATACCAAAACAAACTTTTCCAAATAATTATACTTGTACATTTTTTGTAGGATTTGTCAAAGAAAAATTCTTTTGTAGAAAAGATAAGTATTAGACCTAGCCAAAGTATAGACTTAGATGGTGTTTTCAAATAGGGATGCCCAATGTTGGCTTGAAGAGCCAAAATTTGGTCAACATTGACCTTAATAAGAGTAATTATATTTTTATGTCTTTTATATGATGAATTTGGTCCTTCTACCTTCATTCTCAAGTATATGGATTTAAGATATGGATCTAGGACCCAATCATACTCCTCCTAAATCCATGTAATTTGAAATAACATCTTCAATTTTTCTTTAGTTATAAACTATTGATCATGATCATGTATAACAACTTGGTTTGTCTTCTTTATCATATCTACAAGGCTGACCTCTAAGAGAGATGGATCTGATCTTATGAATTCTTGAGGACATTTTTTGCATACTCAACTTTAAAAAATAGACAAACATATGAAGATGATGAGAAAGTTTGATAACCATGATTGAGATGATCAAACATGTCATCTCCTAATAAAACAACTACTTCTTACTTGATGGTATAACTTTTCTCATCTTCCAATGGACCACATTCAAGTAAAGAATAACTTGAATGAAATATGTCAAAAAAAATATAAATATTTGCTCGCATGAAGATGAAGTATAATTGGAGCTTCTTCACTTTGATCATAAGGCTACAAATCATATTTTTCTATCTCAAATTGTTCAATAAAAATTGGTACATCTTTAACATCAAGTTGATGACTTGGCATCCTCTTAAAATCAGCTTGTTCTTCATCCTCTTTTGCTTATTTGTACTTGTCTTCTCTCACTTATGTAGGCTCTTATTATTCATGATGAATGGTATTTATTATGTGATCAATGAGCTCATGTAAAATACCTTCAACTTGTACAATTGGAGTGTTTTCCTCTCATATTTCATCATCTACTCTTAGTTGATCTTATATCTCAGCAACTTATTTGACTTCATATTATTGTACAAATTGTGATATTGGATGAATCCCTTCTTTGACACCAAGTGTGTCAATGATGATGTCCTCTTAATTTTAATGTAATACTCTTTATTATTCATATTCTTTAGCTATAATTTCTTCTTTCAACTCACATAGGAGAGGCTCCTTCTCAATAATTGTCATGGTAGACCCCTAAAAGTACTCAAAAAGATGAGAAAGGTGTAGAGATGTTACCATAAATACCTGAATTTGCTCATGGAGCTACTCTTATTAGATCACCTTCACCTCCTCTCTTTACCACACTATTTCTTGAATATATTTCCATGAAGGAAAGTATTTAAGCCTTTCAATAGGAAGGAGTGGAGGTCGAATGACTTCCTACTTTCTCTTAGCTTTAACATCTTGGCTTATGATTGAATTTTCTTCTTTCTCCTTAGATTGTTGTATCTGATTCCAAGTCATGAACTTGGGTTAAGAAACCTCTACTTCTATACTTTTTTCATCCATGTGTGTGAAATAAGGAATTTTTTGTTGTGTTGCCTTTACAACTACCATTGAATATGAAAGATGCTGATTTGTAAACTAAATTTACTTGGATAGATTAGCCTCAAAATCACGAACTAAATCACTAGATATTTATCACTAAAAACTTGAATAAGTAGGTTCATGTATCATCTACTATAGAACCTAAAAATTAGACTTCTCATAACATACTTATTCAACCTTATGAGATCTCTCTTGGATAGACTACTAAGTGGGAAAGCTAGGCAAGGTTTGCATTGACTCTTGAGGGATATGAGAAACATTAGTTTGTTGACCATAAAGAGAAAAGGGTAGATATGTAAGAACATGATGATGATTAATATGACCATAGGGTTTGTCATAAACCACCAACCTCTCTTCAATGCCTACTATTATACCACCTATGTCTTAGATATTAGCACTAAAACTTGAGTAACCTTGCCTTATGAAAGATGCACATACCTCTTTAGTCTACTTAAAGTTGTCTCTCATGTTTTAAATATGAGGCTTGAAAATCTCCTATCTATATCTCTTCTTAATGTCTATGATTACCTTTTATTTCTCATAGCCAAATAGAGTTTATTTGAAGCTTGAGATGGATTATTTTGGGCCGTAACTGGGTTGATTAGGAAGATAACAATATTCATGAGATTTATTATAGGACTAGTATGAGCTTTCATATTATTGATAAAGTATTGTATTTTCATCATATGGCTAATATGGATCATGGTAAGGTTGATATAAGTCATGAGAATCATACTAAAATTATTGATAAGGATAATAATGATGAAATTCTTCTTTTTAGGCTATCATAGCCTATAAAATCATGAAGATAACTAAAATTATGAATAAAAATATGCCTTTCACCTTGAGATAAGGACCACAAGAATACTTGAAACTAGTTTTGAAGATGAATATAAAGCAAACTATGTATTCTTATGGTTGAATTTATATACTATGGGGCATGCCAAAAATTTAACAACCTATATAACACTTTGCTTGAAAGTTAATAGATTTTGATCTAAAAATGCTTCACACCTAGACTAACATTGGAATTTTATGAGGTGTGGAACACCTAAGCTAGACCAAACCTTTAGTTTTGATGAGGCTAACTCCTCTAATGTATCACTTTTATCATTGCCACTAAAACCTATGGTAAATTTTGGGGTGAAAATATGGATAGGAATAACTAAAATTGAAATCTATTTTACTATTGGTGATACACCTATATTTTTAGTTCATCCACTCTACTTGAACTCACAAAATACTGATAAGAGAAAATAATGACTAATCTACAATTCTAAAGTCTCTTATGCATTAGTATTTCACATAGAGGTTTCATTAATTGACCAAAGCATGAGGGAAATGATGGAATAGGACTAATTCAAGGCACTAACTAGTCAATTTATATACACTTTTAGCTTCAATCAATTAATATCAAACACTAAATATGACCTGCATCATATGACAAACTAGTAACTAGGTTAAATCAAGACATGTCAAGGGAGAAAATTCTACCACATGTGCAAATAAAAAAAATTATTACTCACCATAACAACATATATGAATCTAAAAATCAGTCATTTTATTTATCTAAAAATGTTACAAAGGTCAATCTTGGTATAGTCTAGTCATGCCCAAGAGAGGGATCAATGATGAAAAATGGCCTAAAAGCCTACATATATAGAAAAAAAATAGATCTATTAAAGATATTGGTGGTAAATATAGAAAGAGGAGTCAACTCATCCTAAACTTAAGTCAAATACAAGTTATAATAGTTAATAGAAGTCAATAAGACTTGTCCTTTCTTGAAAATCTTCCATGATTTTTCCATTTAGCATTGGAAAGGAGTGGTGGGCCCTTTGACATGATTTAGATCATTTTAAATGATATATATGCCATATTTTGGTGGATAAATCCACTTTTAAATAAGTTTACGATGTGAAAATCCTTCTTTGCATGAAGACCATGCAAGATGCATGAAACTAGTCAAACAATCAACTGAAGATGATTTGATAGTTTAGGACTAGTTAACTCCACTTTAGCCTTTCATTGAATTATTATTAACTTGAATTATTTAAAATTCATAATATATTAACTTTAAATGTAGATGTGGCTTGGTATTTCTAAAAGAACTCAATGATATCCTATCAATGTGATACTTTAATTGATTTATTTGATCAAATAAGCTAGTAGCCTAACTTTTGCACTTCATGAATCTTCAAAACCTATATTAAAATCATGAAACATTAAAAAAATATATATTATACCTTTAACAGCTCATCACACCATAATATAGGTGTTCTTGATGAATAAACTCTTGCCACTCAGTCACCATGGTTGACTAAGTAAATTTTGCCTCTTTTTCCTATAGACTAGTAGTTTTGAAGGAGCTAATAGGGGTATTTATAGGCATATATATGACCAAATTATTAAATGGGGATGAATAATTAGTCTTAGTATTCAACCTCCATGAAGTGGATTTCATGTAAACTTTATTATACCTTATGTTTCATGTTTTTTTCTCCAAAGTTTTGATTTATGCCCTAATACATATAGCTCCATAAAATAAATTAGAATTTATATAACCCTATTTAAGTTTGATTTAGGTTTTAATATTTTTTAGGTTTATACATGAGGTTTTTCAATAAAATTAACCTTTTTTAAAATTGGTCACTATGAGGGTCCATTAATTTATATTACACTAACCCCTTAAAAATCCTTTAAATTATTATGTTCACATATAAAATATATGAGAAGATATCATTTGAAGGAAATTTCCTTGTAGGCTTTTGATTGCATTATAGACTACCTACACTCTTAATGATTATTCATAAAACACATCCCATCAACCAAACTCAATTTTTATTAATTATAATTTAATATGGGTCCTAAAATCATGTTAATATTATTTGTCCAAAATCTTTACGTGGTGAAATATACAATCATCTGATCAGATGGCTTGAATGGGTGTCTAGAAAGGCAAAAATTGATTTTATCCTCATGGATGAATCTAAATCCTATAATACTTATCCCTCCATAAAATTATAATAATGGGAATTTTACCATGCAATTATATCAATATAAATTTTTCATCTTGCTTGATAAGTCCAAAATTGACTTTTGGCCTATAGGCCTACCTATTTGTTTTAGCCCTCAAGGGTTTGGTCTGCATGTAATTTGGAATTTGGACACTATTTAAAGGTATCATGAATATTATTATCATCCTAACATGATTTTAAAATTCTCAATTTTATTTCCAACCCTCTATTACACCTTTATGCACCCAAGAACATTACCTGCTTCAATGGTGGCTTCATATGGACATGATAATGACTATACCAAAATAGTGAATATTTAAACTTGTGTAATGGTATTTAAAATTATATTTAATATTTTAAAATTCTTGATGACCAAGTGTAAAAAATTTAATGTCCCAATTCATATGTGCATGCCAAAAATCTCAAAATTATCTCAAAGTTACCTCTTTTGCATTGTCTGAGTATGCACTTGACTATGTTTTGGTGTTTTATCATGGTGTTTAGGTCCTAATAAAGATTTATAATCTATAATTATATCATAAAAACCTCATTTCATCTCTTTTACTCCCCATGGTTACCCCCATCTTCCATGCCACCTTATGTCACTTGGTACCTCCTCAAAGACCTCATATGATTGAATATCAATAGTAATTGGAGCTTTGTGTTATGAGAAATGGGAGTATTTGGTCTAATTCACACCTATTTAGATCCATCATTATTTTCACTTCACTAGTAACCACCATTCACCTTCCTTTTAACATGTTTTGACCTTGTATTAAGGTATTTAGGCCTCAAACAATCAACCTTCCATACAACCTTGTACTATAACAAGTACCTGTACCTTCATTATTACAAGTAGTGCCTTAGTTATTAGTCTAGGATTTTAATATATTCATTAATATTTTATATTCTCAAAACCATACTTATTTTATCCTTGAATTTAATGCTTTTGACCTTTCACCTTGCAAGCATGGGATTGTGTTAAGGGTTTCTTGACGTCTATATGGTTATAATGAAGGTGTATGAATGTACTTTAGGTGTTAAATCCCTAAATATTGTGATCTTGATTATTTCATATAAAATTTATCTCATTATATCATTATCTTAAGCATGAACTACCCTAAGTAACTATGTTTATAACTTCTTGCCAAATCAAATACATGACTATGTTCAAGCATAGCTATAGGTGTACTATCTAACTCAGTCACTATAACATAGTACTTAGAGACATTATGATTTTGTATTATATAATTATTTCATTAATTACTCATGACCCATTCATTACTAAGAGACCTCCATGCACCATTGTATTCCTATCTTCCTCTTTCTTTAAAATGACTTGGTTGTACTAAAACCCTTATGTGGCTATATAATGCAAGTTCAAAAGATGTATAACCTTACCTAACATTTGAAACCCTTGATATACCTTTTGATGAATTTTTATGCCTTTGATATATATATTGAACTCAATTTCTCCTTGAAACATTCAATAATTTATATAATTATATGGGTGATGGGTTAACACGGTCATCAACTCTACAAGCCTATTATAGGTGCCTCTTTTTATAATATACGACTATAGGGATAGGTGCTTGGAAAAAATATTTTTATAATTTGGATTTTATACATTATTATTCCTTGATTTACCTTCTATATCATGGACCTCAAGATGATACTTTCTTTAGAAGGCATTAGTCCTCATGTTGTCTATTAGCTTATAAACATACCTTAAGCCCTATGATGGTTGTAGGTGTTCATTATCTAGGTTTTGACATGAAAATATACAAGGCTCTCTTTAAAACCTATCACCAGTCTACCACTAATATGTATTTTATTTTAGGATACCATATCTTCATTTACACCATACCCTTTCATCATGAAACAAAACTTCTTTTCTTACGCCTGATTGTAGGTCATCTTTACAGGATTTTATAAACTATTATGATAGGATTGAGGTTATTTATAGAGTTGGTAAACAAATGAAAACATGATAAAAAAACACTTCACCTAATTCCTTTTCCTCAATAGTCACAATAACATAATTTAAATGTCTTAAACCCTAAAAACCTCCCTTTAGCATTGTTCTCCTAGATTTACTGTAGCATGCTGACTAAAGTTGGTTGTAAGATACATTTTTAAAAGTATGAATGTCTTTATATTTGTTCTTGAATCCTAAATTACTATATTTTATGTCATTCAAATCCATTTTTATCTATTTTAAACACTTTCACTAAACAAGAAGTCTCACTATTGATCATTCTAATCTCATTATCTTCACACTTGGAGTTATGTCTATGTCATAAGGGTTGTAGGTAGTGTTCAAGGATTGAAATGACTATAGATGTTTTTTTATAATGTCATTATATCCTTTATATTTCCATTTCATCATTTTTACTTCATGAAATACCCTCTTTGAGTCATGAAACTCCCTTCATGATCATTGTACCTACTTTCTCTTTCTTGAAACTTGACTATTTTTTGTGACTATTAGATTAGAGTTTTTGAGGTTATTGACCATATGACATAATGATTGAAGTCATCCTTTTATATTATATTCATTAATTAAGTGTATACAATTTATGATATGTTTTATTGAACATGAGGCCTTTCCATAGACTATGCCATCAACTTAAAAACAAAACTCTCTCAACCAATTAAAGTTGACTATCCTTCATGACTACAGATGTGTATGGATTATAATCATGCTTTATCATTTAAAAAACTTGATGAAATGTATCAATGGTTTTAATATTCTCTTATTATTATGATTCATCTTTATATACTCAACAAAACCTAAGAAGGTCAAAACTCCTTTAGATTTTCTTAAGCATAGCTCACTATCTTTACAAAAGACTTCATGGCTATACACTAATTTATCCTTATGATTCTAAAGCTTACTAAAAACCTTGATTTTATATCATTTGAAAAAAATCCTTAGGGTCTCTCATGAACCTTCTCATACTAGTCATGCATTTAAAGGTTCTATTATTATTCCCCTCATCTTGATAGGTTTCCATTTGGCACATTTACGTACTTGGATATAGGTCTATATTTATTTTAGGTGTATTTCTTCCTCTCAAGACACATTTTAAGGATTAAGACATCCTTCTTGAACTCCATATGCAAATAAATAGTCTTCATGATTTATAACACTCATAATGGCCAATTGGTCTTCTTTAGACCTATAAGTGTCCTCAAACTGTCTAGGTAGGCCTTCCTTCTGATGGGAAAGGCATGTTGATGGATATATGATGTCATATTATATGGAGGGAAAGTGATTTAGGCCTTGGACAAGTCCTCTAACATGATTATGGTCCTTTCTCCTTTATAAGATTGATTAAATCATTATATCTAGACCATTATGAAGTGATGTCATTCTAATATTAATGTTCTTGGAAAACCATGAATATGTTGAACTATTGAAGGACTGTGTCTTGACTAAAGTTGGTCATGTTGGAGTGTATGACCTCTTAGAATGACTTTGATGACTCTTTCTCTCTCTTAGCCTTATTATGAGATGGATGATGGGATGGATTTTAATGGAGGGGTGGTGATAGATGGAGAATGGGAACCATGAATGGAAGGTGAAAATGAAGCTTGAAAATAATAAGAAATGGTTATTTACAATAGTGATGTTGAAGATGAGTGAAATGGAGATGAAAGGAGACAATAAGAGTACCAAGATCAACCTAAGATTCCTATTCATGAACATGGGAATATATTTTAATACATTCATCAATTTCGAGGCTATTAGATGAGGGAAAGGAAATGAAAATGAAACATAGGTTTCTAATAAAACCTTTAAATGTGCTAGAAAACCTTAAACAATGCTAAACTGGGCTTTTTTGGTAATGCTTGAGAGCAGTGTTAATGATATTTTGATATGAAACTTGGAAAAATTATGATAATTTTTCTTGGAGAACAAAGAAACATGAAATAGACCCTAAAAAAACATAATAAATAAAATTAGATGATGCCTTCTCTCTCTATGACAATACAATTGGAATTTTTTGAAAATGTTGCCTTGGTGAGGAGAACATGAAGAAATTTGGTTGCCTTCATAGATGTAGAAATATATAAATTAGCCTAAATTAAAATGAATGGTTTATGAGGGTGGATAAAAAAATTTATAAACACTTGTTCCATCAATAATTCCTCTGAGTTTACTTTCTTCTCCCAAAATTCTAGACATGTATACTACATTCTGTAATCTATATGATCATCAAACCTGCAAGGCAGTCACTATGTGAAAATTAACCACATGACAAGAAGAGACCAATTTTGAGCCTGTATGGCCTCCAATTGTCTTTAAATTATTCATAATGTTCTTATATTCCTTGTCTATACCTACACCATATGGAATTTTGTACAAGTTTGTATTATCCTTATGAATATGAATGAAATAAGCCCTTTTTGTCCTTTTATTGATAACGTGAGCTATGAAATACCATTTTTAATACATGGAGAGGAAAAAAATAGGTCACTTTCGTGAAAAAACAAATATTTGAATTTTCCCATGCTTTTGGAGGCTAATTTCAGCATGTGAGAGCCTAAAAAAGGACTTTTTGGCTTTAAAATGCGTCAAAACACCTTTTTACAGTATGAAAATTTGGACTTAGGTTAAATTCATATATTTTAATATAGTTAAAGGAAATTTGGATATTTTATTGATCTTTTTGACTCCAATTTTTATATTATAAAGACCAAAACTTACTTTTTAAGCCAAATTAGACCTGTCTGACTAGCTTGTAGAGGCTATTAACTGTACCATGAAATTTTTTTGTATTATAGGGGTTGGTATGTGGCCTTGCCATGCAAAATTACCAAAAAATATAAACTCAATTTATATCCATCTATAACTATGTCAATATTATTTAATCAAAATAGATATTGGTTTTGTGTTTACAACTATTAATTTGATGGTAATGTGATTACAATTGATTTTGTTAATTGCATATATTGCTTCCTAGATTTGATTGATTTGTTAAATTGATTAAAGTTGGTTAATTCATGTGGATTAATGAATCCAACATCTTTTTATCCTTTTTAATTTTTAATTTTCATATTTTTAATTTACTTTGTATGTGTTATCCTTCTACAAATCTTTCTACCATGTGGATTTTCCTTCTTTAGCCTTGAGTACTTCATCATAATTTTTATGACACTTATAAAATTCTTGCTTCTCCAATAAGCATTGTAATACTGTGGTTAGACCCTTACATAGTTATGGAGACATGTGGTATAATTTTGCTTCCCCATTACCTCATGGTTATTTCTCTACTTTATTCTATGTTTACTTTACCTCAGTCCCTTGGGATGGTGACACTTCATGAAATATCACGATCTCACTCTCCCTAGGGTTATTTTATTATCTTTCATATTTTCATAGGTTACAGGTGATTGGGATTATGACACATGGAAACATCTTGGTTCTTTGCTTTTATGGAAGTGTTGTAATCCATATTTTATTATGTAGACTTTGGATGAGTGGTATAATGACACATGTCATCATCTTGGTGATTCACTTTACCAGAAGACTTAGAAACTCTTTATAATGCCTTGATGACCATGAGTCGATGAGATTGTGACACATGGATGATTATTACTACTTCACTCCCACAAAACTTTTGTACATTGAAAATTTGATCCTATCAATCAGTAGGTGCCAAGGACTATGATATTTTGCATCATCCCAGTACTCTAATTACCCAAAAGATTAATAAATATTTTTAAGTGTTGTAATAGCCATGGGTTAGTAGGATAGAATTGTGTGACACTAATTTATCCAAATATTGAAGTTAAAACTCCACCAAGTTAGAAAATAACTATGAATATTTAAGATATCAAATTTTACACAAAATAGCTAATGGAAAAAAGTATTGAGAAATTTATGTGCTGAACATAACTTTTAAACAAAAGAGTCAAACATAGGAATGGTGGGTGTAAATAAGAGAAATTATACATAGAAACTTTTGACAACCATTAATAGGTTAACCTATGTAAAATAAACAATGAAAACTTGGATAGCCAGGGAAATGGAAAATCTTATTAGCATTAAGGAAACTATTCATAACTAGAAACCCATGCATAATAATGCTCAATAAATACCATCATTGTTAATCATATAATAAACATCAATAAATGAGTTGCCATGACAACTAGTTCCTTTCAGGTTAAAATGGGCCCCTACTCAAAATGTTTATGAGAGTGGGGTATGATAGACACAATAGGATTGTGATAGGATTGCACATACATTTTTCTTAGTTTTTTCACCTTGACTACACATTTAGAGTCACCATTTGAGGAATCAAAACACATTAGAATTGTGTTATGATTACACCTACCTCTTCTCATGTTTTGTTTTGATTGTCAACCTAGAGAAACGGATTGTAATAGAATGATTTTAGAATACAAAATATAGCTTTTTCAATGTTTTATTCACTCGAGATGCCTTCAATATTTTGTTTTAGCTAGTTATTAATGCTAGGATTTATATTATGCTTAATTATAGACATGAATGTGGTATTTATATTATGCTTATGCTAGTTAATTTCCTTTCTAATTCTATATACTTTGTTCTTTGAACACTCTATGCCTTATGTGTTTTCAACTATAAAGTATTCCAAAAGGTCTGTGTTCAATCTATTACAAATATTTGGGTGTTTACATTTGGTGAAGGATTTATAAATTGGGCAATCATGGGAAGAATAAAGTTATCCAGGGTAGTTATTTCATCTTATGAAGACCATAAAAACTCTTAACTCCCACTTAAGCCATCATACTTTAAATTCTCACATGTTAGAGATACACCTTGAAATGAGATCATCTATGAGGCATAATAGAAGTCCTTTTCATCTAAAAACTCTAATTCTTCTAATTTTCCATTTTTTTGCACATTCAGCATGCTAATAGAAAGGTTGTCATGAGGTTTATTTTCATTATTCAATTATTATACACCCATTTTTTTTCCTCATAGAGGGCCCCACCTATTTGATTATACTTAGTACTCATATGTGTCATCTGTAATTCTCACTCAATTATGATGCAAACCACACCATTGTATCCACATGTGAGAAAAACTAATTCCCTAATAACCATTTAGCATCCTATACTAGTATTTGTTCAACAACATACCATAATCATCATGAATATACACCAATTAAATATCAATGAATTTTTGGATCCTTGGTTTTGAGGCCAATTACATGTGTATATGTTTCAAATCCCTTACTACATTCACCTCTATTTTATCCAATTGGACTACATTTTGATTAGATTTTTCTAGTGTAACACCAAACTATAAGATATTACATACTCCATGACATTTCTAGAGGCACTTGAATCAACAAAACAATTGTGTAAGTTCTTGCCAAAGATTCTAAATGTTAGGAGAAAATGTGGAGTCTCAAATTATCCCTTATATAGAGAAAAATTTGCACCATACATTTTCATATATTATTTTCCCTTGTTATTAGATATTTCTTTCAAAATAAACTCTCTTTAATTAGATATTTACAATAATTCATAAAATAGAAATGTTAGATTTTGTTTTCTGTAAATCTTCCACAATGTCATAGTTATGTTTACCTTATTGTTTTTGCTTGTTATGAGGGGCCATTTCCACATAGTTATTTGTGTTTAACATACTATTTTTGACCTAAGGGTTCTACTATTTTATCATTTTTTGATACATGGGTGACTTTTATATAAGTAACACCAATGAAAATCATTTGCATTAATATGAAAATTCTTATATGAATGCTTGTATAAACTACTATATTTTCCTTGAATTTTATAATAATGAAGACCAATGATTTTAAATGGATCATATATATTTATAAATGCCTCTTTTATTGTTTAAAGACCATAAAATGCACTAAATGAAATATTTTAAGAAAAAAATATAACACCACTTTAGGTTTTATTTGTCTTATTTATCATCATATTTTTTATTCATTCCTCAAACCCATGGCTTAGTCGCTAACCCTCCATATATGGAAAACTAAAATATATTTCAAAATAAGTGGAGCTAAAATACATAAGCTCAAAATTCACCTTGAAAGGGTGATCTTGGTAGCCTCCACCACATGTTTTTCATGCTAGTTGGCAATTGAGCAAGGCCTTCAAAATGTACTAGAGACATCTCTATCAGCAATATGAATTCCAAGATGATAATAGATAAATGCCCATGTCATTACCCCTTGAAGCAAATCTACAAATGTTTCCCATTTTAGAATTTATTATCATCTAAGAAAATGTGATTTATTACGTGTGCATAAAAAATAATTGAAATAATCATATAGCTCACACATCGATGGTCTTTAGGAAGAATTATAACTTATATTGTCATGTGTTGAAGAAAAATTTTGTGCTCTCATGATTTTATTTGTCCTTAGATGATTGATTGTATCTAATGCTTATGTTTAAATGAGAACTTGAGATTCTAAATTCTTGAGATACTTAGGATGGTCTCCCAACTATGGTCACCATTTGTTGTTACTTGAAAAACATATCCCATTTTCAATTTGAAAATGGGTACCCTATTTTTTTCTTTGGGTAGTCCATATTTAGTTATCTAAATTTATATTATGAGGTATTTACCCTTGGAGTGCCTTACTGTTTATATTTTAGCCCATGAATTATCCTTGTGGTATTATAGTTGTGTCTAGCTTAGCTTGGCTAAAACCTTATCCACCAATCTTGAGTTCCAAGATCTTGAGTCTCCTATGTCAATTTATTCCAATTTTTTAGTCTACCAAATCATGTCACATGAGTTAAAAATGTGATAGGTCCAATTCGATCATGTCAAGTTGACCATGTCTAAAACTATGAGATTCATGCCTTACCCATTTTATTTATTTTAGTTTGGGAATTTATTTTTTCAATCCCCTTAAAAATTCCACATGTCACTATTATTTTATACCAAAATTCTAAGACAATCCATTTTTTTTAAGTTTCATATCCCCCTAGGGCTTTGAGATCATGTTGCAAGGTTTAACCCTAGCAACCTAGGATAATAAGGAATTAATTACTAATATAAAGGTTTTTTGGTGTCAAGGTATTTATAGGTCATAAATTAGTTATTTCATGGAATCCCAAGACCATAGAGACTCCAATAATAGTCTAAGGACTCTAAGCCCCAAAGGACCCTAAGAGGTCACCACATGGTGACTTTTTAGAACCATGAGAGCTCAAGTCGATATCAGACTCAAGGAAAGATAATATTATTATGATACTAAGGGAATAATATGTCATAATGTGGTGATTTTATCATATCTTAGGACCATGTAAACAAAAATCATTAAAATATTTAGCTCAAAGTCCCAATTCACCAAGATAATGTCATGTAACATCATCCTATGTGTCCACAACATTGACATAGCTTAATAATGGGTTATTGTACCACACCTTGATGATTTTATAATTAATTTAAGTTTAAACTTAACAATATTATACCCATGACCAAACCATAAAACCTAGTCCTCTTATCCAATAATGACATGTCATGTGGCATTAGAGGGATTAAATTTGACACTTGTTCTAAACATCAAAAATATTGAGGGCTTGGAGAAGATGATGTTTGATTAGATGTCAAATTTCAATTGGTTGGGTGGGTCAAATAATGACAATATTTCATTTTAAAATTATTAATATAAATTAATGATAGACTAATAAAACACCTTATTTTAATCAAAATCTGACTAATGTGAATGTATATGTCCAAATAGAAAAATATTTTTTTTATTTCTTATATCTGATCTAAATTGGTTATGGATTATTTATTCAAGATTTAATCATTTTAATTATTTTTCCATGATTTTATTCAAATGATTTATTCTTAATAATTTATTTTGATTTTGTAGGGTTTATATTTCAATCTGAGTCATCAATTTGGATGTATGTCCTCATCAAGGAGACTTAACACTCAACCAAAACGTAACATTAAAAAAACAAGATCATATTCATGTAACATGAAAGACCATTTATAAATAATGAATCATAAGGAAAAATTGGGTAACTCAAGTTCTATATGTAACAAAAAATAACTTACATATTATGGCTCCAAACCATTGATAAAGTGATAGATGAATAAATTTTGAATGGGATGGTGGATCCTAAAGCAATCAACTTGTGATATAATAATAATGGTGTGATCCCTAACAATAAATAATGGGAATGCCTACATATCCATCAGAGAATTATGATCCTAACTAATAATTTCTCAATCAAAAATGAATATTTTAAACTACCCCATTAGTGGGATGATTTGGCAGATAAGAGAGGGGATGACACCCTCGTGTATTTATCATTTTTTGGAATCATTTTTCAGGGATGGATTTTTTTAGGATTAGAATATGTGGTGCCTATATGTCTCTTTGATAATTTTAATAAATACATATAAAATCACACATTTTATCCCTTATGTTTTCTACTATTTTCTAGGATAAACTCTCCTTTATCTTATTTTAGTGTTGTTTTTATAGAAATATTTTCTAACACTTAAATGAATGTAATAACCCAATATTATTAATAAAAGTCAACACCATTATATTTTAAATGATCTTATAGTTTAAATATATCTCTTATGAATATATGGTGGTCATGGTCTTTTCCTCTTATCTAATCAACTTTCTAGACTCTCACACCATCCTTGGGTTGAAGTTGTGATAATTATAGTTCGAAAAAATATTGGTTTTAGTGGGTGTGTTTAATAAGACATTATAAGAACCTCTTTAGTATCAAAAATAATTTTTTTTATCTCTTTAACCCTTATCTTTTAAATTTTATTTATGATAATAAGTTAATCTAGGTTGAAATCAATTTGAATATGCATGCTAATATTGGTTGATTATTTCTATTTATCATTGTTTACGCATTATTGAATAAATACATGTGATAAATAGACATGAAAAGTAGTTATTTACTTATGTTTATCTTAAGAAACTATTATTTCTATTTGAGGTTAAACTCAACTTATATTTTCTAAGAAAACTCCATTCTCTTTCTAAATGTCTAAGATAGATCTATTAAAAGAGACTCAGTTTGTTAAAATCCCCCTTGAATGGAGTGGTTACACATAAACCTACTGAGTGAATGTGAGTATCCCAAGACATGGTACATTTATACATTAGGGTATCATTTTCTTCATAGGATATTCTTCCTTTTAGGAGAGGTAGAATGTTAATAACAACCCTACCTAATTTTTTTTATGTCAAAAACAACCATAGGATGGATATTTCATCCCATGTACTATTATCTCCTTTTATCCCATCAGAATAATTAGTCCAATAATAGTTTCTCTTGTGGGTCAAATATTAAGACCAAAAGAAACTAGTTCTAGAAGGAGGGCATTTTAAAAGAGTAGTTATTAGTAATACCTTGGTCCTTTGGTAAATAATTTATTGATTACATCTTAGTAACCCTCTTTTATGATTTCCCTCTATTGTATTATTAAACAAAAACAATAGAAAATTATGTTAGGAGTGCTTTGAAGTAATGGTTTACTGATTGAATATTGATGACCATTATTACTTGTTAGTTTATATTTTTTATGGTTGTCTATTTGAAAGCAACCTAGACCCCATTAAAAGGGTCACAAGGTCTATATTTAAGTTCTTACCCTTATTTTTTCACTTATTGAGGCATAGAAGGAATAGCACCCTAGGGATAAACTTGTTTTAAATATTATTGCATACTTTTTTAGCCTATCCCTAATTCATTGAATCTTAGTGTCACGCCCATTTTTTTTCTAAAAGACAGGCATGAAATGACATAAATAATATAAAACACCTATGAACATGAATAGAAAACCAAATCCATTATGTTGCACATAAGGTTATACAAGTCCTATAACTATCATAAGGATTTATTTCAAGCCAATAATATAGAATCCCATAGTCATGATTGATTTGGCTAGTACTCAGAATTAATTCATGATATTGTGCCAAAAGGAGACTACAATAATGACATAAAGATGAAAATAAAAATATTTCATGGATATTATTGACATCATTAGGTTCCACACGTCCCCATAGAGTATTATCAATCCTAAACTACATTGTAATGTGGATGTGCCACACATCATGGATATGAGACCAAAAATTCTTCACTAATCACCCATCCCTCTAGCTTAGAGCATCAATATCCTTAGTTATGAATAATAAAGAAGAATAAAGGTATTAAACCCAATGTTTTGAACCTTTTGAGCCTTCATGATTCCAAACATCACTAATTTGTATCTTTCCACTATCCTACTTTCCCATTTCCCTCACTAGCTCCACTAACATCTCTAGGTTTATGGGTTTATAGGATGATTCCATGTGGCACATCTCGCTAACCTACTAGCCCAAAGGCATTTTTCCCTATACAATTTACTCCAAGATGTTGGCTCATTAAGATGATGCCACTTTGTAACATCTCACTTTATTGGTAACCCATCACTGACTATACATCATACCAAGATGATGTCACTTCCTATTAATGGGATGGTGACATGTGGATTCTTCTTCCTCACTCCTCAAGAGTCATGAAATAGACTAAGGAAAAATCAAATAGAATGTCAAACAAAATATCTGAGTAAGGTAAAAGTTTAATAAACCTGAGTCAAAAGCTTAATTAAAATTCAATATTAAGGCTCAAACACAAGCTAATGCCATTTTTAAAACATACTTTCATGAATATTACTTTCATAGAACCTTCAAAGACAAAATTCTTTCATAATAATTATTCTAAAGATTTTTTTCTTGAAGACCCAAGGCTTTGAAACATGTGTTCATAAAAGTTTTTATGACAATCTCACAACACTTTTGCCGAAGATCAAGGGACTTGAAATATTTTCAAAGTCTTCAAAACTTTTTTTTTACACAAAATTGATAACTATTCCTCTGAGGTAAAAATTTTGAAAACTAATTTACCAAAAAATGTGAATGTAGAATTTTTTCAAAAATATGCTATCTATATTCTAAGACAACCCTTTTTCTAAACTCAGAAGCATGAATCTTAAAATAATAAGAAAATTGAGAGGTAGATTCCAAATCATCTAAGGCATATAAGCATTTTACTAAGGTTACAATCTTATAAATATCAACACAAAATATTTAAGATTAATAAAACTTCCTCACTTTTATCAGACTATCTAGTCATTGGGAAGGCATAAAATAGGTAGCAAACTCAAATTTATAAGCCTAATAGATTATACTATAGACATATTTTCAATCCACAATATTTTTAATATATTTGGTGAACCATTCCCATTATTACTCCAAATAAAAATCCATAGTTTAATAGTAATGTTCATCTCATCCTTACACAATCTTGATATTCAATACTTAAACCATATAAATATAAAAGAGAAACCTACATAGTATAAAGAGATTTTTATCAACAATATTTAATCAAAAACTCATAGTCTTCATGAGACAAGCCATAAGGCTAAAGAGATTTATTTACATAATGAATCCTTAAGGTCTCCATACAAACAATCATAACTAATTATGACTCCTTACAAAAATAGTTTAATCACAAAGAAAACACCCATATAACTCAACCCTAAGGTTAAATCCTTATTTTGGTTACCATATAAGGTTTGAGCTTCATTAAATTTCCTCTTCATTTATTAGATAGTATCATTATAGGGAAGGTTTATATCGGGTATTTTACTCAACTACTAAGACCAAGGTGGCTCTCTCTAAATGCATCATTTTTACCCCATATAACATTATCATTAGATTTAAATAGTTTAGCTATATTTTTATTCCAAATAAGGACTCTAAACTATTTATTTGAGTTCCACTCATTTTTATAAGGGTTTAATTCTATTAAAATCCTCACATTAAGATAAAAAGAGATACATAATTCTTCAGAGATACTTAATACTTTTGATACATATAGGACTATGCCCAAGATCCTATAACTCAAGAATTTAAAATAGATAAAATTTAGTTTAACATTGAAGTTTTAGTAAATATAAAACAAATATTTTAATCCATAGTTATATTATTATCCAAACACTTTCTTTTATAATAATTTTACAAGTATGATGACCACTAAATAATTAATATACATCATAATTCATCCATTTATTTACATAAGCATGAGTCACATCTCAATGCTTGCTTAAATAATGGAGGACTATTCAATCTTCAATGGTGTTCCTCATCCACTCTCAAGAATCTGATAGCCATAAGAAGGAAGACTCACCACCCAACCTTTTTTCATTATAAAGTTGCTTCTCTAGACACCCCCAATCTCAAGACTCATAACCTTGAGCATGATTACGTCACTTGGTAAAGGAAAGGGTGGATATATAGTCAATGATATCTTAACACAAAATAATAACCATGTAACACCTATAATCCTATTCATGGTTCTCACCCAAAGAGACTCTTACTCCCAAATATAAATTAAAAAAGCATTCAAATTATCATTCAAATGAAGCTAAGTAATTAAAAAATAAACTTAATAGTCAAGATTTCATAACATAAACAAGGCATGTCATTTGTTGTAGTAGAAAGAAGATAAATCACTTGATTTCTTCCATACAATAGTAATAGGAGTGTTAAGCAGTATAATGCAATGTATCATCATGAGAGGGCTTGGTAGATTCCACTATGACATTCATAGAAGGGTTAAACATTTTAAGACCATGCATAACATAGGAGGGATTGATATTATTCAACCATTAATATGTGCTCATATATAACCAATAAATTAAGTCAAGATAACATTAATACACTTAAAGAATGATTATTAAATATTTAAGTCAATGAGGAGGAACACAACCCCTCAAAGGCCCTCAACTGGGCAAATAATTGCATGATGCCAATGCACAACCATGGTAAGATAATAAGATACGTAGAATAACCTAAGTGGTCTTGTTCTCATTTAATTAAGAGAAAAAACAAATAAATAAGATAATTTCATTCAAACTAAGGAGGAATAACCTCTCTAAGGTCCTCAAATGATAATCACTACATGGTATCCAATGCACAACCATGGGCAAACAATAAAGTAGGTAGAATAAAAAATTGGTATTATTCTATAGAAATATAAAATATAAAATAGAGAATATAATCAATTCATTTAAAATGAATAGAAAAACCCAATTTTTTAGGAATCTTACCTTTCAACCTCCATATTTCTTGATCATTATCTTCTAGTTGTCTAGACTCAACTCTCCTACCCAGCTATTCCTATTTGTTACTTCTCCTTCTCTTATGATAATTCCTACTTATTTTCCAATTGGTAAAAATATTAAACTAAGGGAGTTCAAATTCTAAATATAGACACATAAGAATCATCCAACCATGAGTCACTTTCCAACCAATGCTTCATTAAAGGGTATTCTTTCCCATGATCAATTAAGATGCATAACATATTTATAGGATTTTATGGTTACTTCCATGACTTATTTACCTCTTTTAACACTTTATCTTAGTACCAAGGTAATCCATCGAATATTTTCTAATCAGCCACTAGATATTATAAACATTGGCTAGAAAATATTTAGGTCAAGGGACAACAAGTTTCACCAACTAGGATTAAAGTTTGGCTACCTAATAAAATGTTATCTCTACTTGGTAGTAGACTAGGAAAATAAATACTTAACATAGATCTAAGAATGTTTAAGAATAATTAGTGATATAACCATGTTTATCAAGTCTCTTTCCTTCATTTTCCCTTTTTTTAATTTCTATACACTTAATGCACACATCAAATTCGTTTAGCCTAGTAGTCTAAGATATGGAATTTAATCAAATAAGGCACTCTATCAATTAACCAAATCTAGTTATTGTAGATAATTTATATTATCTAATACATACATAATTTTTCATTTCACAAGCCTAGAAGTAATGATTCAATCATGATTTAAGCATATATTTTCATAGACATAATAAAAATTCATAATGAAACATTACATAAATGAAATGTAAGCATCATAATTTCATAAGTAAGAAATACAAAACATTATTGATAATAATTTCTTATAATGGTTCCCAACACATGAAAATCCTTCATTATTACTTACACACCTTAGCTAGATGTGACTTAACATGATAAATCTAGAATCATAACATATAAGTCATATTCTCACATTCATTTTATCAAAGATAAGCACTATGTGAACTCATGTCTTACACCCCCTCACCTTATGTAGAATTACACTTGGAAATCACTAAAAGTGTGAGGATACCAAACCCTAAAAGGTCTAACATCTTCCTAAGCATTTTTTAATTCATCATATTTATCCCATTGGACCTTGATCTAATCTATATCTGTACCTTAAAGTAGTATTGCCCTGTACATTAAAATTTGTAAATAATCCAATTTCATAGTCTTATAAATCATGACCTCCAAGGCTATCCATTCCAAAACATGACCAATCTCAGCAACATATTATCTCAAAACAAAACAATTAAATATATCATGAATATGAGATATGCTCAATGGCAAAACTAGTGTAAAATTTATTGGGCCAATGGCCTATAAGACTTCAAATGGTCTAATAAAATAAGGTGCTAACTTCAAACCTTTTCCATAACTAATGTGGATATTATTGGGTCTCACCCTCAATAAAAATTTATTACAAATATTTAAATGTCAATCAACTATCTTTGCATCAACATACTTTTTATACCAATCCTTGGTAGTCTAAATATGCTAGCAAATTTAATGACTTTTTACTCCATGTCTTTTAACATGGTAGGACCAATCATGACTATATCCTCAAGTTGGATATAGCTTAAATGGAATCTATAGGCTTGACCATATAAGAAAGGTTTCACCTTAATATAAATATGATCGCTATTATTATGATCAAAGTCAACAAGATATTAATAGTCTTCCCAATCAAAAACCATTACTGTGTTGAATTATTGAAGAACTATGTATTGATTGAAGTTGGTCATCTTGGAGTGTATGACCTCTTAAAATGACTTTGATGCCTCTTTCTCTCTTTTAAACTTATTATGAGATGGATGATGGGATATATTTGAATGGAGGTGTGTTGATAGATGGAGAATGGAAACCATGGATGGAAGGTGAAAATGAAGCTTGAAAACAATGAGAAATGGTTGTTTACAATAATAATGTTGAAGATGAGTGAAATGGAGATAAAAGGAGATAATAAGAGTACAAAGATCAACCTAAGATTCATATTCATGAATATAGTCATATCCTTTAATACATTCATCAATTTGGAGGATATTGGATGAGGGAAAGAGAATGAAAATGAAACATAAGATTCTCTTAAAACCTTTAAATGTGCTAGAAAACCTTAAAATTTTCTAAATTGGGATTTCTTGGTAATGCTTGAGAGTAGTGTTAATGGTATTTTGATATGAAACTTGGAGAACTTCTAATAATATTTCTTGAAAAATAGAAAAAACATGAAATAGATCCTAAAAACATAGATTCAATAAAATTTGATGCTACATTCTCTCTCCATGACCATATAATTGGAATTTTTTGAAAATGTTGCCCTGGTGAGGAGAACTTGAGGAAATTTGGTTGCCTTCATAGATGCAAAATTATATAAATTAGCCTAAATTCAAATGAATGGTTTATTAGGGTGGATAAAAAAATTTATAACCACTTATTCCATAAATTTTTCCTTTGATTTGACTTTCTTTGCTCAAAATTCTAGGCCTATACCTACATTCTATAATTTGTACGATCATCAAACCTACAAGGCAGTAACTATGTGCAAAGGAACCACTTGACAAGAAGAGACAAATTTTGAGCCTGTATGGCCTCTAATTGCCCTTGAGTTATTCATTAATATTTTCTATTCCTTGTCTAAACTTACACCATATAGAATTTCATACAAGTTTATACTATCCTTGTGAATATGAAAGAAATAAGCTCTTTTTTAGCCTTTTATTGATAACTTAAGATATGAACAACCATTTTCAATTCATAGAGAGGAAAACCAAGGGTCAATTTCATGACAAAAAAATACATTTGAATTTTTCCATGATTTTGGAAGCTAATTTTGGCATGTGGTAGCCTAAAAAAGGACTTTTTGGCATTAAAATACATTAAAACACCTTTTTACAATATGAAACTTTGGACTTAGGCTAAAGTCATCTATTTGAATATAATTGAAAGAAAATTGGGTATTTTAATGATCTTTTCCACTCCAATTTTGACATGTTAAAGACCAAGACTAACTTTTTAGGCCAAAATACACCTGTTTGACCAGCTTCTAGTGACTATTGATGGTACCATGAAAAGTTTTTGGATTATAGGGGTTGGTATTTGGCCTTGAAAATCCAAATTACCACTAGCTATACACTCAATTTATATTTATCTAGAACTATGTGAATATTATTTAATCAAGCTAGATATTGATTTTGTGTTTACAACTATTAATTTGATGGTAATGTAATTACAATTATTTGGTTAATTACATATATTATTTCTAGGATTCACGTGCTTTGTTAAATTGATTGAAGTTGTTTAATTCATGTGGATTAATGAATCCAATGACTTTGGCTCCTTTTTAATTTTTCCTTTTCATATTTTTGAATTTAATCTGGATGTGTTATCCTTCTACAAATATTTTTTCCATGTGGATTTTCCTTCTTTGGCCTTAAGTGCTTTGTCATCCTTTTTAGGACACTTATCAAATTCTCACTTCTCACTTCTCCCATAAGAATTGTCTTACTATGGCTATACCCTTACATATTTTTTAGGGCATGTGGCATAATTTTGCCTCCCCATAACCTCATGGTTATTTCTCTACTTTGTTTAATGTTTATTATTACCTCAATCCCTTGGGATGGTGACACTTCATGAAATATCATGATCTCACTCTCCTTGGTGGTATTATATTATATTTAATATTTTCATAGGCTACAAGTGATTGGTATTGAGACACAAAAACATCCTGGTGCTTTGCTTCCATAGAAGTGCCATAATCCATTCTTTTGTTTTTTAGACTTTAGGTGAGTGGGATAATGACACATTTCATCATCCTTATGATTCGCTTTACTAGAATACTTAGAAACTTTTTATAATGCCTTGATGACCATAGGCCAATGAGATTGTGACACATAGATGGTTGTTACTACTTTACTCTAACAAAAATTCTATGCATTGAATTGTAGAACTCCACCAATCTAGGAAATAACTATGAATATCTAGGATATCTAAGTTTGCATAGAAAACCTTATGGTCAAAAGTCTTGAGGATGTTGTGTGTCAAACATAAATTTTGAACAAAATAATCAAAAATAGGAATGTTAGGAAAAACCATAGAGAAATTGTACACAAAATCTTTTGAAAACCATTAATAGGTTAACCAAAGTAGAATAAACAATGAAAACCTATATAGCTAGGGAAATGGAAAATCTTATTAGCATTAAGGAAACTATTCATAACTAGAAACCCATGCATAATAATGATCAGGAAATACCATCATTTTTAATCACACAATAAACATCAATAAAATATTTTCCCACCATAACTAGTTCCTTTTAGGCTGAAATGGGCACCTACTCAAAAAATTTTTGAGAGTGGGGTATGTTAGATACAATAGGATTGTAGTAGGATTGAACCTACATTTTTATTAATTTTTCACCTTGAATATACATTTAGGGTCACCATTTAGGCATAAAAACATATTAGGATTATGTCAAGATTACACTTGCCTCTTCTCATGTTTTTTTTAATTATCAACCTAGAGAAATGGATTGTAATAAAATGCTTTTAAAATACTAAATATAGATTTTTCTATGTTTTATTCACTTGAGATGCCTTCAATATTTTTATTTATCTAGTTATTAATGTTATGCCTTATATTATGCTTAATTATAGACATGAATGTGGTATTTATATTATGCTTATGCTAGTTAATTTCCTTGCTAATTTTACATGCTTTCCTCTTTAAACACTCTATGCCTTATGTGCTTTCAACTATAAAGTATTCCAAATGGTTTTTTTTCAATCTATTACAAATATTTAGGTGCTTATATTTGGTGAAGGGTTTATAAATTGGGTAATCATGGGAAGAATAGAGTTATCCAAGGTAGTTATTTCATCTTAAGAAGACCATAAAAACTCTTTGCTCCTACTTAAGCCATCAGACTTTAAATTCTCACATGTTAGAGATACATCTTGAAATGAGATCATCTATGAGGCACAATAGAAGTCCTTTTCATTGAACAAATCTAATTCTTCTAATTAATCATTTTATTTCACATTGAGCATGTTAATGAAAAGGTTTTTGTGGGGTTTATTTTAATTATTCAATGATTATACTCCCATTTTTCATTCCTCATAGAGGACCTCACTTTTTTGGTTATACTCAGTAATCATATGTGCCATCTTTAATTGTCACTCAATTCTTATCTGGTTAGGTAAACCACACCATTGTATCCACATGTGATAAAAACTAATTTCCATATAAGAATTTAACATCCTCTACCATTATTTACTCAATAACATACCATAAGCATCATGGATATACACCAGTTAGATATCAGTGAGTTTTTATGTCCTTGGTTCTAAGGCCAATTACATGTGTATATGATTCAACTTCCTTACTAACTTCTCTATTTAATCCAAGTGGACTAAATTTTGATTAAATTTTTCCATGGTAAGACCCAACTATAAGAGATAACATATGCCATGGCATTCCTAGAGGCACTTGAATCAACCAAATAATTGTGCAAGTTTTTGCCAAAAATTTTAAATGTTAGGAGAAAGTGTGGAGTCTCAAATTTTCCCTTATATAGAGAAACATGTACACCATATATTTTCATATATTATTTTCCCTTCTTATTGGATAATTATTTCAAAATAAACTCTCTTTAATTACATATTTACAATAATTCAAACATGGTAATGTTAGATTTTATTTTTTGTAAATCTTCCACAATGACATATTAATATTTTCCTTTTTTTATTAATAGGAGGGGTCAGTTCCACATAGTTATTTGGGTTAAACCTACTATTTTTTACCTAAGGGTTCCTCTATTTTATCAAATTTTTATACATGGGTAACTTGTATATTAGTAACACCAATTACACTCATATGCATTAATATGAAAATTATTGTTTGAATCCTTACATAAAATACTATATTTTCCTTGCATTTTAGAATAGTGAAGTTTAATGATTTGAAATGGATCATATGTATTTATAAAGGCCTCTTTTCTTGTTTAAAGACCATCAAATGCACTAAATGAAATATCTAAAGACAAAAAATTTAACATCACTTGAGTTTTTATTTGTCTTATTTATAATAATATTTTTGATTCATTCCTTGAACCCATAGCTTATTCCCTAACCCATCATAAATGGAAAACTAAAATATGTTTATAAATAAGTAGAACTAAAATACATATGCTCAAAATTCACCTTGAAAGGGTGATCTTGATAGCTTCCACCACATGCTTTCCATACTAGTTGGCAATGGAGAAAGGCCTTCAAAAGGTACTATAGGCATCTCTATCAGCACTATAAATTCCAAGATCACAATAGAGAAATGTCCATGCCATTCACCCTCAAGACAAACAATAACTATTTCCCCTTTTAGAATTTATTACCATTTGAGCAAATCTAATTTATTATGTGTGCACACAAAATAATCTAAATAGTCATATAACTCACACACCACTTGTATTTAGGAAGAATTTTAGATTATGTTGTCATGTGTTGAATAAGAATTTTGTACCCTCATGATTTTATTTTTCCTTATATGATTTATTGTAGCCAATGTTTGTCTTTAAATGAAAACTTGAGTTTTTAAATTCTTAATATACTTAAGAGTATCTCCTAAGTAGAGTTACCATTTGTTGTTACTTCATAGACATATCCCATTTTCAATTTAAAAATTGGGACACTATTTTTCCTTTGGGTAGGCTAGGTTTGGTTATTCAAATTTATATTATGAGGTGTTTATCCTTAGAGTGCTATATTGTTTATATTTTATCCCATGAATGATCCTTGTGGTATTATAATTGTGTCTAGCTCAAATTGGCTAGACCTTATCCGTCAAGATTGAGTCCTCACTCCCAATTCTCCTAAGTCAAGTTATTCCATGTTCTTAGTATATAAAATCATGTCACATGAGTTAAGAATGTAATAAGTCCAAGTCGGTAGCATCAAGTCAACCATGTCTAAAACTATGAGATTTATGTCTTACCCATTTTCTTTGTTTCAATATTGGAATTTATTTTTTCAATCCCCTTGACACTTCCACATGTCACTATCATTTTATTCCAAAATTCTAAAACAATCCATTTTTTTAATTTGATGTATCCCCCTAGGGCCCTATGATCATGTTGCATGGTGAAACGCTAGTAACCTAGGATAAAAAGGAATTAATCAATAGTATAAATGTTTTTTCACCTTAAGGGATTGATAGGTCATCAATTAGTTATTTCTTGGGATTCCTAGACCATAGAGACTCTAATAATATTCTAAGGGCTCTGAGCCCCAAAGGACCCAAAGAGGTCACCACATGGTGACTTTTTAGGAGCATTAGAGATCAAATCAATATAAGACTCAAGGAAAGATAATATTATTTTGATCCTAATGAAATGATATGTCAGCACATGGTGATTTTATGGGATCTCAGGGCCATGGAGACAAAACTAATTACAATAGTTAGCTCAAAGTCTCATTTCATCAAGATAATGCCATGTGACATCATCTTATGTATCCACAATATTGACCCAACTTGACAATGAGTTATCATGTGTCACATTGATGATGTTATAATTCACTTAAGTTGAAATTTAACAATCTTATACCCATCACTAAACCATAAACCATGGTCCTCTTATCCAATAATGACATGTCACATGGCATTTTAAGGATTAAATTTGACACTTGTCATAAACATCAAAAATATTGAGGGCTTGGAGAAGATGATGTTTAATTAGATGTCAAATTTCATTTGGTTGGTTGGGTCTCATGATGAAAATATTTAATTTTAAAATTATTAATATAAATTAATGATAGAATAATAAAACACATATATTTTAATCAAAATCTAACTAATGTGAATGTATATGTCCAAATAGAAAAATATTTTATTTATTTCTTACATCTGATCTAAATTGCTTATGAATTATCTATTCATGATTCAATCACTTTAACTATTTTTCCATTAGTTTTATTTAAATGATTCATTCTTTGCCATTTATTTTGATCTTGTAGGGTTCATATTTCAATTTGAGTCATCAATTTGTATGTGTGTCCTCATCAAGGAGTCTTAACCCTCAACCAAAGCATAACATAGAAAAACAAGATCAAATTTGTGTAACATGAAGGACCATTTATAAATAATTAAGAATAAGTTAAAATGGGTTAAGTCAAGGTCTATATGTAACAAAAAATAACATACATCTTATGGCTCCAAACCAATGATAATGTTAGAGATGGTAAATGTTGAATGGGATGGTAGATCATAAAGCAATCAACTAGTGATATAATAATAATGGTGTAATCCCTAACTATAAACAATGGGCACACATTCATATCCACAAGATAATTAGGATCCTAAACAATAATTTCTCAATCAAAAATTAATGTTTTTAAGTACCCCATTAGTGGGATGATTTGGCAACTGAGGGGATGACACCCTGGTGTATCTATCATTTTTTGAAATCCTTTTTTAAAGATGAATTTTTTTATGATTAGAGGATGTAGTCCCTAGATGTCTCTTTGATAATTTTAATAAATACATATAAAATTACACATTTTATCCCTTATTTTTTCTACTATTTTCTAGGAAAAACTCTCCTTTATCTTATTTTAGTGTTGTTTCTATAGAAATATTTTCTAACACTTAAATGATTATAATCACCTGATATTATTAATAAAAATGTACACTATGATATTTGAAAGGCTATTAGAGTTTATATATATCTCTTATGCATATATGGTGGTCATGGTCTTTTCCTCTTATCTAATCAACTTTCTAGACTCTCACACCATCCTTGGGTTGAAGTTATGATAAGTCTGGCTCGAGCAAGGATTGGTTTCAATGGGTGTGTTCAATAAAACATTATAAGAACCTCTTTAGTATCAAAAATAATTTTTTTATCTCGATATGCCTTCTCTTTTACATTTTATTTACGACAATAAGTTAATCTAGGTTGAAATAAAACTGAATATGCATGCTAATCTTGGTTTCTTATTTCTATTTGTCATTTTTTAAGCATTATTAAATATATATATTTGATAAATATACTTGAAAATTAGCTATTTACTTATGTTTATCTGAAGAAACTATGATTTATATTTGAGGTTAAACTCAACTTGTATGTTGTAATAAAATTCCATTCTCTTTATAAAATTCTAAGATAGATCTATTAAAAGAGACTTAGTTTATAAAAATCCCCCTTGAATGGAGTGGTTACACATAAACCTACTGAGTGAATGTCAGTATCCCAAGACATGGTATATTTAGACATTGGGGAAGCATTTTATTCATAGGATATTCTTCCTTTTAGGAGAGGTAGATTCTTAACAAAACCCTACCTAATTTTTGTTATGTCAAAAAAAACCCAAGGAGGGATATTTCAACCCATGTATTATTATCTTCTTTTTTCCCATTGGAATAAGTAGCCAAATAATAGTTTCTCTTGTGGGTCAAAAATTGAGACGAAAAGAAACTATTTCTAGAAAGAGGGCATTTTAAAAGAGTAGTTATCAGGAATAACTTGGTCCTTGAGTAAATACTTTATTGATTGCATCTTAGTACCTCTCTTTTAGGATTTCCCTCTATTGTATTATTAAACACAAATAACATAAAATTATGCTAGAAGGAGGGCTTTGAAGTAATATTATTGATTGCATTTTGATGGACATTCTTTCTTATTAGTTTATCTTTTTATGGTTGTCTATTTGAAAGCAACCTATACCCCATTGCAAGGGTCATAATGTCTATATTTAAGTTATTACGCTTATTTTTTCACTTGTTGAGGCATAAGAGGAATATAACATTAATGTTAAACTTGTGAATATTATTGTATACTTTTGTATCCTATCCCTAATTCATTGAATCTTAGTATCATGTTCATTTTTTTCTAAAAGATAGGCATGACACAATATAAAACCTATAAAACACCTATGATCATGAATAGAAAACCAAATCCATTAGGTTGAACATAGGGAAATACAAGTCCTATAAGTATCATAAGGATTTAACAAATTCAAGCCTATAATATAGAAGCCCATAGTTTTGATTCATTTGACCAGTACTCAAATTTACTTCAGGTAATTGTACCAAAAATAGACTACACTAATGACGTAGAGATGACCATCAAAATATCTCATGGCTATTATTGACATTGTCAGGTTCTACATGTCCCCATAGATTATTATCAAGCCTAAACTACATTAGAATGTTGATGTGCCACACATCATGGTTATGGGACCACAAATCCTTATTTAATGACCCATCCCTCTAGTTTTGAGCATAAATATCCTTAGTTGTGCCTAACAAGGGAGCATAAGGGTATTAACCCCAATGTCCTAAACCTTTTGAGCCATCATGATTCCACACATCACCATTTGGTATCTTTACACTATCCTAATTTCCTAGATCCCTCACTAACTCCATTGACATCTCCAAGTTTATGGGTATATAGGATGATGCCACATGGCACATCTCGCTAGCCTGCTGACCCAAAGGCATTGTTCCCTATACAATCAACTCCATGATCTTAGCTCATTAAGATGATGCCACTTTATAACATCTCACTTTATCAATAACCCATCACTAATTGTATATCATACCAAGATGATGTCACTCCACATTTATGGGATGGTGACATGTGGATTTCTCTTTCTCACTCCTCAAGAGTCATGAAATCAACTAACACAAAATCAAATAGAATATCAAAGAAAATATTTGACTAAGGTAAAATACTAATAAACCTCAGTCAAAATCTTAATTAAAATTCAAGATTAAGGCTCAAACACAAGCCTATGTCTTTTTTTAAACTTTATTTCATGAATATTACTTTCATAGACCCTATAAAGACAAAAGGATATAAGAATAATTGTTCTAAGTATTTTTTACCCAAAGACCCAAGCCTTCAAAAATTGTGTTCATAAATTTTTTTATGACAAACTCATAACACTTTTTCTAAAGATCAAGGGACTTGAAATATTTTCAAAATATTTAAAATTTTTATTTTTACTCAAAAGTGATAACTATTCCTCTCACGTAAAAAATTTGAAAACTAATTTACCAAAAACTGTGAAGGCAAAATTATTTCAAAAATATGTTATCTATTTTCTAAGACAACCCTTTTTTTTGAACTTAGAAGCATGAATATTCAAGCAATAAGAAAACTAAGAGGTAGATTCTAAATTAGCTAAGACATATAAGCATTCGACTAAGGTTACATTTTGGGAAAGATCAATATAGAATATTTAAGATTAATAAAACTTCATCACTTCTATCAGACTATCTATTCACTGGGAAGCCATAAAATAGGTAGAAATCTTAAATTTATAAGCCTAATGGATTCTACTATAGACATCCTTTCAATCCACAACAATGTCAATATATTCGATGAACCATTCCCATTGTTATTTCAAATAAAACTCCATAGTTTAATGGTAATGTTCAACTCATCCTTACATAATATTCATTCAATAATTAAACCATATAAATTTAAAATAGAAACCTACATCGAATAAAGAGATTTTTATCAACAAGATTTAATCAAATAATCATAGTCTTCATGATATAAGCCATAAGGATAAAGATATTTTTTTTCATAATGACCCTTCTTAAGGTTTCCATACAAACAATCATAACCAATTATGAATCCCTACAAAAATGTTTCAATCACAAAGATAACACCCATATATTAAGGTGTAGAAACATAACTCAACCCTAAGATGAATCATTGTTGTGGTTATCATATACAGTCTAAGCTTCATTAAATTTCTTCATCATTTATTAGATAGTCTCATTACAGGGAAGGTTTATATCAGGTATTTTACTCAACTACGAAGACCAAGGGGACTCTGTCTCTCAAGGCATCATTTTTACCCCATATAAAATTACCATCATATTTAAATAGTTTAGCTATATTGTTATTCTAAATAACAATTCTCAACTATTTATTTGAGTTCCACTCATTTTTATAAGTGTTTAATTCCACTAAACTCCTTGCATTAAGATAAAAAGAGACATAATTCTTAAGAGATACTTAATACTTTTGATACATATAGGACTCTTCCCAAGATCATATAACTCAATAATTTATAATAGATAAAACTTAGTTTAACATTGAAGTTTTAGTAAAGAGAAAATAAATATTTGATTCCATAGTTAGAGTATTATCCAAACTCTTTCTTTTATAATAATTTTACAAGTATAATGGATACTAAATAACTAATATACATAATAATTCATCCATTTATTTACATAATCATGAGGCACATCTCAATGCTTGCTTAAATAATGGAGGACTAGGTAGTCTTCAATGGTTCTCCTCATATGCTTTCAAGCATCTAATATCCATAAGAAGGAAGACTCACCACCCAACCTTTTTTCATCATTACGTTGCTTATCGAGACACCCCAAAGCTCAAGACTCCCAACCCTAAACATGATTACGTCACTTAGTTAAGGAAAGGGTGGATATATAATCAATTGTATCTTAACACAAAGGAATTACCATGTAACACCTACAATCCTATTCCTAGTTCTGACCCAAAGAGACTCCTAGTCCCAAATATAAATCAAACAAGCATTCAAATTATTTTTCAAATGAAGCCAAGTAATTAAAAGATAAAATTAGTAGGAAATATTTAATAATATAAATAATGCATGTCATTTGTTGGAATAGAAAGAGGATGACTCACTTGATTATTTCCATACAATAGTCATGGGATGGTTATGTATTCTATTATCATTTCTCATCATGAGAGGGCTTAATAGATTCCACTATGACATTCATAATAAGATCAAACATTTACAGACCATGCCTAGCATAGGAGGGATTGACATTATTCCACCATGAAGATGTGCTCATAGATAACCATTAAGTCACACTAACATTAATACACTTAAATAAATAATTTTAAACATCCAAGTTAATGAGGAAAAACACAACCCCTTGAAGGCCCTCAATTGGCCAAAGAACTGCATGGTGGCTAATGCACAACCATGAAAACATAATAAGATTGGTAGAATAACCCAAGTGGTAGTATTATCCTTTAAGTAAGAAAACAAATAAATAACTATGATCATTTCATTCAAACTAAGGAATAGTAACCTCTCCATGGTCCTCAAATGATAATCATTACATGGTATCCATTGCACAACCATGGGTAAATAATAAAATAAGTAGAATAAAAAAAGTGGTCTTAATCTCTAGAAAGAAATAATATCAAATAAAGACTATAATCAATTCATTTCAAGTGAAAAAAAACCTAATTTTTTAGGAATCCCACCTATCAACCTCCATATTTATTGATCACTATCTTCTAATTCTCTAGACTCAACTCTCTTAACCAACTATTCCTATCTATTACTTCTCCTTCTCTTATGAGAAGTCCAACTTATTTTACAATTGGAAATATTATTATACTAAGGGAGTTAAACTTTTACATATAGACATATAATAATCATCCAACCATGAGTTACTTTCTAACCCATACTTCATTAAAGGTTATTCTTTCTCATGCTTAATTAATATGCATAATAGATTTATAGGCTTTTATGGTTACTTCTAAGACATACTTACCTATTTTCCCACTTGATCTTAGTACCAAGTAAAGCCATTGAATATTTTGTAATCATCCACTAGAAATTGTAGACATTGGCTACAAAATCTTTAGGTCAGGTGCCAACAAGTTTAACCAACTAGGCTTAAAGTTTGGCTACCTAATCAAATGCTATGTTTACCAGGTGGTAAACTAGGCAATTAAATACTTAACATTGGTTTAAGAATGTTTAAAATTAATTTGTGATATAACCACATTTTGCATAGTCTCTTTCCTTTATTTTCCCTCTTTTATTCCTACACACTTGATGCAAACATCAAATTCCTTTATCCTAATAGTCTAAGCTATGGAATTTAATCAAACAAGGCACTCAATAAATTAACCAAATCTATTTATTAAATGAATATCAACATCCATGTAGATAATTTATATGATCTAATACATAAATAATTTTTCATTTCAAAATCCTAGAAGTAATGATTCAATCATGATTTAAGCCAATATTTTTCATAGATATACTCAATATTCAAAAAGAAACATTACATAAATGAAATGTAAGCATCATACTTTCATAAGTCAGCAATCCAAAACATTATTGATAATAGGTTTTTATCATGGTTCCTAACACATGAAAATCCTTCATAATTACTTACATCTAAATGTGACTTAACATCATAAATACACATCAAAAATATAAGTAATATTATCATATTAATTTTATCAAAGATAATAACTATGTAAAATGGGTCTTACATCGCCCTCACCTTATTTAGACTTACACTTGGAAGTCATTGAAATAGGTAAGGATACCAAACCTTAAAAGGTGTAACATCTTCTCAAGTAGTTGTTGATTCATCATATTTATCCCATCAGACCTTGACCTAATCCATGTCTCTATCTCAAAGTATTAGTGCCCTATACATTAAAATCCTAAAAGAATCCAAATTCATAGCCTTTTTCAATCTTGAACTCTAAGGTTATCCATTCCAAAACATGACCAATCTCATAAAAATATTGTCTCAAAATAAAAACATGATATACATCATGAACATAAGATATGATAGGTGGAAAAACTAGTGTATAAGTTATTGGTCCAATGGCCTCTAAGACATCAAATGGTCTAATAAAACAAGGTGCCAACTTTGACCCTTTTCTGTAACTAATGTGGATATTATTGGCTCTCACCCTCAAGAAAAATTTTTCACCAATATTTAAATGTCAATCAACTATCTTTGCATCAACATACTTTTTCTACCAATCCTTGGTAGTCTAAAGATGCTAGAAAATTTTAACCACTTTTTGCTCCATGTCTTTTAACATGGTAGGACCAATCCCGACTCTATCTGCAAGATGGTTATAATTAAATTGGGATATATAGGCTTGACCATACAAGGCCTAAAAAGTTTTCACCTATAAATATGATCACTATTATTATAAGGAAATTTAACAAGATATTAATAGTCTACCCAATGAGATTATTGGCCAATCACATATATGTGTAACATGTCTTCCAAGACCTAATTAACTCTTCTAGTCTATCCGTCAGTCACAAGATGGTAGTAATAACTAAAATTGAGGTGTGTGAAAAATGCCTTTTGAAATGAAGTCCATAAGTAAGAAGTATATACCAGATCTTGATCTAAAATAATGTTATGGAAAATACACTATAATCTAACAATGTCATCCACAAAAATGTTTGACACCAAATTGGAATGTAAGTGGTCTTCATGGGAGAAAAGTGAGGTACTTTATTCATATGATGTAGGCAAGGTTATAATGAAGTCCATGGAGATGATGTCACATTTCTATTCTATAATCTCATTAATATATAAAAATATTACTGGATGTTGATGCTCATATTTTACCCTCTAGCACTTTATATAGTGAGCTACAAAATTAGAAATATCACACATCAAACTAGCCCAAAGATTTAATTGATTTAACTTAAAATGCATTTTATTCATCCCAGGGTACACTTGGTAAGAAGATCTATGTGACTAAGATCAAATAAACTCAAGTAAGCCTCTTTTTAAAGGTAGGTAAAACCATCCCTTATGGCACAACCAACCATCAATATGAAGAGAATAACCTTCAAATTTAATCTTTAGATTCATACCAAAATCCAATAGCTATCTTACTTCTTTATAGAGGCTATCCTACAAAATCTAATTGAGAATCTAATTTCTCAAGTAAGTTTAAAAAATCATTCCTAAAAATTCATGGCATACTATTCTCAAATCATCAATTAAAACTTTCTCCTTTCCTTTAATATACAAAATTTCATAGTCATATTTTTACAACAATTCCAACTAGCACCTTTATCATTCATTGAGTCTAGGTTGATTAAATAAATATTGAAGACTTAAGTGATCAATCTTATGTATAAACTAATTACCAAAAAATAGTGTCACCACCTTAAAAAACATGGATTATTACTAAAAATTACATATCATGTTTAGGGTATCTCATCTCATAACCTTTGAGTTTTTGAGATTCAAATGTTATCACTCTATGTTTTTGCATTAGTACAACTCTTAGTATTTCCTTCAGTGCATAAGTATAAACAAGGAATTATCTCATAGGATTAGGCACATCCAAACTTTGTTCAATAATGAGTCACTCTTTTATCAGCTGAAACTATTCCTCACACTTTACTATCCATAAAAACTTCTTAACATTTCTCTAAAGGAAACTGATGGCATTCACAATTTGAGATAATTTATTAACAAAATGCTTATAATATTTTCCAATCCCATGATGCTACAAACTCATGCAACATTAGAAGGTGTGGTCATTTCATAATGTCTTGAATCTCAATAGGGTCCATAGATATTCCATCTCCTAAAATTATATGCCAAAGGTATTGCTCTTTAGGCTATGCAAAAGCACACTTCTCCAAGTTTCCAAACAACAAATTTTCTCTTCAAATCTATAGGACCTACCTTAGATGGTCCTCATGTTCCTCTTCATTTTATGAATAAATCAGAATGTTATCAATAAACACCATCATAAATTGATCTAAGAAGGATAAAAACACTTTGTTCATAATACTCATGAATACTAATGAGGCATTCATAAACCCAAGTGGTACAACTAAAAATTCATAATGCCCATACCATGTCTGATATGCAATATTATGAATATCAAGATCCATAATACATAATTGATGTTATCTTGATTTAAAATCAATCTTTGAGAACACCTTGGATCTCCAGAATTAATCAAAAAAGGCATCAATCCTAGTCAATGGATAATGATTCTTAATCATTAGCTTATTTAAATGGTGATAATCTATGTAAAATCTAAGAGATCCATCATATTTCTTCACAAAAATGACTGGTGTTCCCCATGTAGACACACTTGGATAAATCAAACCATTCTCTAAAAGCTTATAAATATACAACTTGAGTTCACACAACTTAGGGGTTATCATTTGATACATTTATTTTTAGATGGGATCTACCCTAGGTATTAAATCAATCTAAAAATTGATCTCATATGGAGGGGGCATACCTAGAAATATATATATGGAAACACATCATCAAATTCTCATAGAATAAGATGGTCAATTAGAGAATCCTTGACTAACTCATCTCACCTATCACTCACTATGATAGAAAGAAATTTGAAACCCTTACTTATAATCTTATTGAGTTGCATAATAGTGATCTTGTAAAGGGAAATAGGTCATTTGACCGCTGATATTACCATATGTGTCCCAAGCTCATCTTCACACTTGATAACTTTTTTATGATAATATATCTTGGCTTTATGATCTATGAGATAATCCATACCCAAGACAACATCATAGGTACCTAAGGAAACAATGTACAAGTCCACTATAGTGTAAAATACACCCAATTCTAGTATGAAATTCATTACTAATGAGTTAACAAATAACCTGGCCCTAGAGGCCAACTCAACTAACCAGATTTCTAACTACCTAATAGCTACCAACCCATAACGGTCTAAGATAGAAGGAAAAATAAAGGAGTGTGAAGCTCCTAAATTAAACAAAATTGAAATTGAAATTCTTTCAATCATGATTATGGTCTCAATGATTTTTTTATAGTGCTTAGCTTGGTGATCATCCACCATTTCATAAATCCTACATCCTCAACCCACATCACCCAATATTCATTCTAACACTAGGTCCTTATGCCTACTAGTAGTTGATTGTCTAAGAGGAAACTATCATGCATTTTGATTAGGAAATATGCTTGTGAGAAAAACACCTTGATATTGGTATCACCTAGAGGGGTTTCCAACCATTTTATGCCTAAAATAAGTAGTTGACCTTGATATTCTTGCATGCTTAGACTATTAAGTTTGCATAGTCCTAGACTCTTAATACTCTAGAGGTCTATCATCACCTTACCTCTAGTAGTATTGATACAATTTGTTCTTACTCTATCTATGGTTAAAATTATTAATCTCCTATTTTTATTACTAAAGGGGCATAAATATGGATTTAATTAATTTCTAACCTCCTTTAAGTGTAGGTGTGTACCTTATGACCTTGCATTATTCTACGATTACAATTTTCCACAAAACTTTTCTTAGGCATCCTGAGCCTTTCCTCAAGACTCATCACCCAAATAGACCTTTTCAACTACTAATACCAAGGTTGTAGGAGCTAAAATGCATAATGTACTATCTTTGTCCAAATTCAAGCCTATAATAAACCTATTTACTTGGATTGTTTCATCTATATAACCCTGCACATATATGATTAAATACATAAATCAACACTCATATTATGCCCTAATGCCACTTACTTTCTGAAGTTCATGAAATTAATCTACCTTATTTTGAACATATATAGGGAATAAATAGTATTCTCTTAAATTCTATGTAGTTAATTTCCAAGTGAGGGATGATTGTGTCAAGTGTAGTTTATGATACTAACCTTCCCACCACATTTTAGCTACATATCTAAGTATATGGGTGCCCAAATGGTCCTTACCATTGGATAAAAAATCATATAAGTTAAAAATCCTCCCTTTCTTTCCAACCAAGCTTCTACATTAAATCCTTCCTATGCACCATCAAAAGTATAAGGTTGTATCCTAAAGAAAATTTCACTAAATCTCAAGGCATAAGTCTAAGATGAGGATATATGTCTCGTCTCTCCCATCATTCACCATGGTGATGAAATACACCTTTACCATCCTTATAATAGTGATAGGGAGGACCTATATACCCCTCTCTCTAAACTAAAACTTGATCATCTTAGGAATGTTATGGAGAGCACTTCTCTACTTCTAGTGGTGCTACTAGCATTATCCCTTATAAAACATCATGTATCTATTGAATGGCTACAAGGAGTTAGGGTCCAAATTCATTCAATCTTGATTGAATGGGAGACTCCTTCTCACCAAATTAATTATTTCCATGAAATTCTCAACATCATCCTCTCATTATTTATGCCAACATGTAAGAAATCATAACATATTCATAAACTAGAAATTGAAAAAAAAAATTAAATTACTTAGATCTCCTACTATTGTAACCCATGCTATGATACCAAAATTTCTTGCCCATTTTTTTCTAAAAGCTAGGCATGACATAGTACAAAACTAAAAAATCACTTATAAACATGAATAGAAAAATGAATCCATTTAGTCACACATAAGGAAATATATGTCTTATGACTACCATTAAGGATTTAATAGAATAAATCTAATAATTTAGAAGCCCATAGTTTTGATTCTTTTATCCAACCCTCATAATTCTTTCACTATATTGTGTTAAAAGGATTATGTTAATGACATGAGATGACCATCAAAATATTTCATGGATGATACTGATGTCATCATGTCCTTATGTTTTCCTCAAGTCTAATTAATCCTAACCTACTGAGGAATGTGTATATATAATGCATCATAGTTATGGTACCCTAGGTCATTCACTAATCGACCACTCTTCTAACTTTGAGATTAAATCTCCTTGGTTACATGAAACATCTAAGAATTGGGGTATTAAACCTAATGCACTAAACCCTCTAGTCTTTTATGCTTCTGGAATCACCACTTATTATCTTTCCATTATCCTACTTACTTGGAGCCCTCACTAACTCTACTAATATCTTTAGGTTCATGGGTTGTCAAGATGATGCCACATGACACATCTTACTAGCCAATTATACAAGAGGCATTTCTCCTTAAATGGTCTACTCCAAGATTGTGTGTTTTTAGGATGATTCCACTTGGAAACATCTTACTCAACCTCTAGGCTTTCACTAACCAAATATTTGACCAACTTAATATCACTCTCAGGTCTCAGGATGGTGACATGTCACTTCATCAAAACCACTCATTAAGAGTAATGAAATTAACTAAGGAAAAATAAAATAGAAGATCAAAAAAATATTTGGATAAGGAAAAATTATAATAAAACCAAGTCAAAATCTTAATTAAAACTCAATAACAAGATTTATATGTAAGCCTACATATTTTTTGAAACTTTCTTTCACAGACCTTGCGAAGACAAAAGGCTTTCAGAATAATTTCTTTAGATACTTTTTTTCCTTAATACCCAAGCATTAGAAAATTATATTAAAACATTTAGTCCAAAAATCTCACATCTTTTTAAAAATATCAAGGGACTAGAACAATTTTTTAAGTCTTTATAATTTTTGTTTTTATGTAAAAACTATAACTATTAAACACATGCACAAATTCTAACAACTAGTTTACCAAAAACATGAAGGCTGACTTATTCCAAAAATACTCTAAGTATTTTTTTATAAGACAATTTTTTTTTCAAAATCAAAAGCATAAATATTCAAAAAATAATATGTTTACTCTAAATCATCTAAGGGATAGAATCATTCAACCATCTAGGTTGTATCCTAAGAAAAATCAGCATAAAAGATCTAAGCTTAATAAAACTTCCTCAGTTTTATCAAACTACCTAGTCATTGCGAAGTCATAAAAATTATAGAAAACTAAACTATATAATCTTAAGATATTATTTTATAAACATATTTTTAATCCATAAAAATTATAATAGATTCAATGAACCATTCCCATTGTTATTATAAATAACAACCCATAGTTTAACAATAGTGTTCAACTCATCCTTTCACAATATTAATTAAATAATTAAACCATATAGATTTAAAGGAAAGAACTATACAAATTAAAGGGAATATGCCCAAAAATATTTAATCAAATACTCATAATATTTTATTAGACAAGCCATAAGGCCAAAGAGCTTTCTTTCCAAAGATACTCCTTCCCAAGGATCTCAATACAAATAGTCATAACCAGTTATGACTCCTTATTACAAAAAGAGTTTATTAAAAAAGACAACACATTACTATTAAAGTGAAGAAATGCCATAAATCCTAAGGTTGAATCCTTATTATGGTTATCATGGAAGGTCTGAGCTTTACTAAATTTCCTCTTCATTTATTATATAATCTTATTAAAGGGAGCATTTATAATAGGTAGTTTACTCAACTTAAAAGACTAAGTGGACCCTCTCTTAAGGAAAAAATTTAAACATAAATAATATTATCATTAGGTTTAAATAATACAACTATATTTTCATTCATAATAACAACTCTCATCTATTTATTTGAGTTACACTCATTTCTAGATAAGTTTAATTTCATTAAAATCCTCACATTTAGTTTAAAAAGAGATACATAATTCTTAAAGTACTAGTCACTCATGATAAAGATATAATCAATTAAATCAATTTGGCATTTTATTTGAATATACCTCAAGGGATAAATACTTTTGGTACATGCATGACTCTTTCCAATATCTTATAATGCAAGAATTCATAATAGATACAACTTAGTTTAACACTAAAGTTTCTATAAATATAAAACATATATTTTAATCCATAGTTGGAGTATTATTAAAAATATTTGTTTTTAAATAATACTAAAAACAAGATAGCTATTAAATCATTAATTATACATCAAAATTCATTCATTTATTTACATATGCATGAGGCACATCTTAAGGCTTTCTTAAATAATGAAGGACTAGTCAGTCTTCAACAATGTCCCTCATTTGCTCTTAAGCATCTCTTTGATATAATAAGGAAGACTCACCACCCAAAATTTGGTAATCATTAATTTTCTACTATAGACAACCCCAAGCTTGAAACTCCCAACTTCGAGAATCCTTATATAACTTGGTAAAGGTAAGGGTTGATATCTAATTAAGGGTATATTAACATAAGGGAATTACCATGAAACACCTATAGTCATATTAATGTTTCTCACCCAAAAATAATCCCTATCTAAAATAAAAATTAAAAAATCATGAAAATTATCATTTAAGTGAAGCTAAAAAATCATAAGATAAAATTAGTAGGTAGGCTTTCAAAACATAAACAAGGCATGTCATTTGTTGGAGTAAAAAGAGGATAACTCACTCTATTGATTTCATATAATATTAATGATAGGTTTAATTAGCCTACTATCATGTCTCATCACAAAATGGATTAACAAATTCCACCTTGACATTCACAAGAGGGTCAAGCATTATAACACCATTTCCAACACATGAGGGCTTGACATTCCTCAACTGTGAAGATGTTTCTCATATATATCTATTGCATTCAATCATAAAAACATTAATATACTTCAAAAAAATATATATGAAACATCTAAGTCAAGTGAGGAGGAACACAACCCCTCTAAGGCCCTCAACTAGCCAAATAACTACATGACATCTAATACACAACCATGCTAAGATAATAATATATAAAAAATAACCCCATGGGTATTATTATACTTTAAGTAAGAGAACAAATAGAGAACCACAAATATTTTATTCAAACTAAGTAGGAGAAACCTCTACAAGGCCCTCAAATAAAAAATGGTACATGGCAGCTAATGCACAACCATGGGTAAACAATAAATTTTTAAAAATAAACCAAGTGTTCTTATTCTTTTGAAATCAAGAATATAAAATAAATAATGTAATCATTTCATTCCAAATTAAAATTATAAAATATAAGTTTTTAGGAATACCACCTATCGACCTCCAGATCACCTAATCACTATCCTCTAACTATCTGTACTCAACTCTCCTAAAAAATTATTCATATTTATTTCTGCTCATTATCTTATGCTTAGTCTAACTTATTTTCCAATTATAAAAAGTAGTAATTTAAATGAGTTCGACTCCTATATATAGACATGTGATAATTATCCAACCAACACCCTCTAACCAACCCAAGCCTCATTCAGGAATGTTCTTTCCCATTTTAATTAAGATGTATGGTGGATTTTTAAGATTATGTGGTTGCTTCAAAGACTTACCTCTTTTCACACTTGATCTTAGTACTAAGGTAATCTATAGAAGCTCTAACAAATAGCTACTAGACATTATAGACATTGGCTAAAAGATCTCTAGGTCAAGCAACAAAACATTTCACCAACTAGGCTTAAATTCTATCCACCTAATCAAAAGCTAAGTTTACTGGGTGGGAGACTAGGAAACCCAATACTTAACACACATCTAATAAGGTTTAAAACTAATTAGTGATATATATATATATATATATGCTTGGCATAGTATTTTTCCTTAATTATCCCTTTTATTGTTATTTCACACTTGATGCACACATAAAATTACTCTAACCTAATATCCAAATCTATAAAATTTAATCGCTTAAGGCACTCCATTAATTAAATAAAGCCAATTATTTAAGGAATATCAAAATCTATGTAGATAATTCATATGATCTAATAGATAAATAATTACTCATTTTAAAATACTAGAAGCAATGATTCAATCATGATTTAAGACAATATTTATCATATACATAATCAAATATTAAAAAATAGCATTACATAAATGAAATCTAAGAACCATACTTTCATAATTAAGTAATCCAAAATGTGATTGATACTAGGTCTTTCTCAAGGTTACCAACACATGAAAATCCTTCATAATTCCTTGCACACTTCAATTGGACATGAATTAACATCATAAATCAATAATTAAAATATATAATTAATAGTATCATACTCATTTTTTAGTTTAATTAGGTTTGAATTTATTTATTCATGGATTTTAGGTTCTTATCTAGTTTCCCAAATCTATTCTAGATTTGTTACAACTACACAAAAACTTAGTATCTTCTCGTATCACTTAACATTTATCACTCAACTATGTTGGCATCTTTTAACATAAGGTGCAAGCCTTATGCACTCACCCAAAGTGCAATAGAGAAATAACTAGGGCCTGTGTTGGGTTAGTTATGTCATAGCCCAACTCAGTACTAATAGGACTTGGTCATTTCCATAAAGTCTTTGGTAAGTTCATTGGTGCAAGCCTTTTTTATGGTGATTCTTTATATTTATAGGGCACATGCCTTTGTTGGTTTGGTTCCATTATATCAAGGGTGCAAGCCTTTGTTTCCCTAAGCTTAGCATTATTTAACACTTTAAGGGGTCAACAAAATGCCTTAGATCAAGTTCATACTAGTCTCATATTACATGTAAGAATATCATCACTGGGCATGGATTCTTGTCTATACTTAGGCTATTCCACATAGTATACTAACATCATATTTTACATAGGGATGCCATTAATTCCCTAAACCAAGATATTGTAAACATTATTCTTAATATAACTATATAGAAAGTACAACATTGCCTTCACATTTTAATAACATTGCCATAACCACATAAACTAGATCAAACTTGACTAGATACAATGCCATTCTTCATTAAATAAAGTCCAAGTAAATTTACTACATGATAATTGAAGTAGAGAAAATGATTATCTAGAGATACTAACAGCCTAGAGGTTCACATAAAATCTTGGGAGATATAATATGGAGACTCAAAGGCATCCATGTTAATCCTAAGTTTTAATGGATATCAAATTATTGTATCTAGAACCAATTATTTAGGGCTTATCTACATCAAATCACATCATTTGATCACTGAATCAAGCTCAAATTTATAACACATAGGAGCATATTCATGCTAGGGTAGAAAGCTTACATTAGGTGCTAATTTTGATCCTTGGTTGATCATTTTGTTGACTCCATCACCTTGTTCCCTGTGAACTATAGTCACCACATATAACCACTCAAGAAGATACCCTAAAAAACTAGGCACTATTTAACTGCCTTCTAGTTAGTGTTAGGTCTGTTATGATTCCTCCAACTGGTATAAAATATACAAAAATGGAAATCATACCAAGTGATTTCCTTGTATTGAGATGCCATTATATTTGACATGGATCCATACATAGATGAATTATGTGCCCAATATTATCCCATACAAAATTACTAGTCTACCCTTAGACTAGGTTGCCAAGGCTTTAGGTGTAATAAACTCAGCCAAACTTTCCCTCATCTTGGTGTTGAAGTCATTATAACCCTTAATAGAGAGCTTGATTTCATCTATGGTATTATCAATTTATATGGAGGTGGAACTAAGTGATAGCATGTCTGTTTTTTCTAACTCCTTCCTAAAGGAGTTTAGACTTTCCTTAACCTTTTTGACTCCTCTATCTAAGATTACTCCTTGGTCACATGCCTTAGTTATCAAGGCATAAGAGTTATTCTAGGTTTTTATCTTGGTAATTTATTTATGTGCTCAACATGTTGACCCTATTGATTATTTATGTATGTTACACCCTACTCATAGAGTACACATATATAATGAGCTCTTCCTTCTCCCCCTTTGCCTAGGTCAAACATGCATCAATGACTGGGATTTAGTTATAGAAGTTTATGAATATGGCATTGGCTATGTTTATGCCTTATTATAAATTTAAGAAGTGGTCTTCTACCTCTTTCAAATTGGCAAATATATCTTTATATAGCATGATGCATAGGTCTTCTTCTTCTTCCTACATTGTCTCTTCTTTTAACCCTGAGGGCATTTGCTCCACTAGCATGCACACCTTATCAACCTATGAGAGGATTGATGTATTAACACCATATAAGAGGTACAGATTAGCCATTTTTATTTTCTAATCTAGTTTTTATAACTTAAAATTCATGGCTTTTGCTTCCTCCTCTACATCCTAAATGATTTTCTTTCATTTCTTCAACTTAACATCATTAATGGTGTTATTTCATATGACTTCATTGACCATCTAGATGAGTGCATTGGCATACCTAAATAGGTTCATGGTGTAGGTGTTGGAGAGTTGTTATTGATGTCATGGAGATGTTATGGAGGTGTCCTAATGAGTGTATTAAGTTCTTTGATAGCCTAAGTAATAATGACAAAGTGTGTAATATGATTGTCCTCGTATGATTGAAGTTGGCTTGGTTGATCTTTAATTTTGGCATGATTAAAGATGTGTATGGTGATTAGAACATGTGAAATAGGTCCCTAAGATTTTATCTATGATTTGAGTGTGTATAAGTGGATTTCATCTGGTATTCCATAGTTTTCATGTAGATAGTTTGGCTCTTGTGGCAAAGAATCTAAGTAGGTAGTTTACTAACGTCATCATTACCACATGGGAATGATTCAATGGGATTTGGTCATATGGTTATGATCATATTAGTCCCTAGTTTTTATGTGTCATATCTCAAGTCATGAATCTAAGAATGATAAAATATATGAGGGTGAAAAGTTGGATTTTTAGTTAGAATCATTGTTTTCCCATACTTATCCAAATTTACATATGGTCAAAAAGAGCCAAGTCAGAATGTTGATAAGGCCATAATTTTCATGCATGGAAGTGTCAAGACAAAATGAGCATATGGGTTTATTAATTTTTGTTCTTAGTTTATTTTAAATAAATTTTAAATCATGAAATATAGTGTGTCAAAAGATATGAATATGCAAAGTTGGGCTTCTAGATAGTTTGACTGTGTTTTCCCATAGCCAATTTTGCAATGAGACAAGAAGAGTTGAGTAAGAATTTTGATGGTGTTATATCTTTCACATGTGAAGATTTCAAGAGAAAATAATCATATAGGTTTATTCAATTTTGATCCTATTTTATGTGTACTACGTTTTAGATCATGCACTAAAGCACATCAAAAGATATGCTTGTTCAAAGTCATCCTTCTAGGTAAATGTTGACATAGTTGGCTCTGTGATAGAAGATTTTGAGAAGGATTTTTAATGGTAATATATACAAATCCTTTGAAGGTTTCAAGATATTTTTAGTATATCGATATATTCTTACATATGAGGAGATCATATGGTCCAAATTTGAGATCATGTGTCTAAATATAGAAGAAGTTATTAAGGATTAAAAATGGCTACTCATGCAAATGAGCAAGGATCCCATAGTCATTTTTGCACAAGTTAAAATTCAAGAAAGATCAACAGTGTGAATTGCTCTAAGAAGTCAAGAAGAAGAGAGAAGAGGATAGTTACATGATGTTTAATTATTGAGAAAAAGTAAATGATAAGTATCCAATAGTGAACGAGTGTTCATACAAATTGATCAAATGGTGAGCATTGATGGTTAAAGACTTGGTTGATGTGCATTGATTGATGGAGTGCATTGAGTAAACATTTCAAGATTGCACAAGATGAGGTCAACATGACTGAGGTTTAACATTTATCTTTGGTTTAATATAAATTAATGATTAAACAAGATCAATGGTGCATATTCAATCTGAGTTAAGAGGACATGTGATGTGAGCATTATGTTCAAAGTTTCAATGTGACTATTTGAAGTTAAATATTTGAATTTAACATAGGTAAAACTAGAGATATATATTTTATCTATATATTTTGATAGAATTTGAATTTTATATTATATTAAAAATAAAATATGTATTAGACTCCAAGTCACATCTAGAAATATAAATTTGAAGATCTGAAATTATGTACAGATATAGTTATGAAGGTCTAAAGTTGAATATGTTTTCATATATGTTCTATAAGTGACCTGAGAAGATTGTTTAAGCTTATGTAGATTTTTTTAAAATTTTTTATGGTGAATTTTATATTATGGATTATTATAAACTCCATGAGAATTATTTGTGAGTGTTTTAGAGGTGTGAACAATCTATTTTGAGTATGAACAATGCTTAAGAAGTTAACTATATGTTTAGTAATGGTTTTCCTATGTATAAGGTCTCTATTTGAGTTGAATGAGCATACAAATTGGTGAGTAAAGGTGAATATGATCATTTTAAGATGTCTTAAGTGACATAAGGAGCGTACCTATGTTTTTATTATGCTTAAAGAAGTGTTAAAGACTTGAATGGGTTTCCATAGGACCTACAAGCGACTTAGGTTGATTTTAAAGTGTGGTGTGCTTAAGTGTGACCAATGTGAGATTCCTTAAATGCAATGGAATTTATTTTGGCTGATAATAAATATTTTGATATTTTTAAATCATGATTTCTCTTTATATAGTGAAACAAAATGTGTTAGTTTCTAGATTTTGAGAGGAAGATTTGTGAGAGTTGGAGTGCGAAGGAAAGTAGAGGAGAGTGAGAGTACCTAGCTATTGGGTTGATGATTAGAAAAGGTTAAGGACTATGTTTATGATCTTTAGGTCATGCTTTTGATAATAGTATAATGTTCTTATAGTTTAAAGTTATATGAAGAGATCTGAGCTTGCATATGAGGATTGTTTGAGTCAAGAAAAAGAGAGATTATGGCATGCCTATGTGAGAGGCCTATATGAGTTAGAGATAGAGTTTATATATTTGCTATATTATCAATAGGTTGATCATCAGGTGTTCAAGACATTAGTTTCTAAGGTGGAAGTGTTCTTTTCAAGGAGGGTCTAAAAGACATGGTCTTTTTTAGGGGACTTTTCTCCTTGTGAAATAGGGTTTCACTAAAGACCTTTGGCTAGAATGACTTGATCAAGTTTTTAGGTCATAAGGACTTGAAAAAATAGGTGGTCATAATGGTAACTTATTATTCACTAAAGGCCTTAGGTAAGAAATACTTGACCAAGGTTCATGATCAAAAGGATTTGATTAGTCTCTTCTTTATGGTCATCTTATTGGATAGTAGTCCATCTATTTATATGATTGATAATGGGTTTTAATCCCCAAAAGTCTCCCATGTAGATCTTGAGTTTTTTATGTGATCTTGAATTATGTTCATTATGCACTAATATGAATGAATTTTATGCTTCATGAATGATTGTATTGAATGCTTAAGTATTTTCAATGGTTTGAAAATTGATTTGGATTATTTACCACCATTGATTCACCACCTGCTCAGTGGATTTTACATCTAATAATTGGTATTAGAGTAGGTCCTTTGGTAAAGCATTGAAAGCTTGAATTTGATCCAAGGTACAATGGCTAGTTAATATATGCAAGTTGGTTTCTCTACTAAGAAATCACCAATGTTCAGTGGATCCAATTATGCATTTTGGAGTGTTATAATGAAGACATGCATTATGTCCCTAGGGTTGTGTGTGTGTGTGTGTGTGTGTGTGTGTGTGTGTGTGTGTGTGTGTGTGTGTGTGTGTGTGTGTGTGTGTGTGTGTGTGTGTGTGTGTGTGTGTGTGTGTGTGTGTGTGTGTGTGTGTGTGTGTGTGTGTGTGTGTTTTTTGTATGGTTATGTTTCTCCTACTATTCCTCCATCTAGTGTTTTAGATAAGAAACTATTTGAGAATAACTCTAAGATAATGAATGCCATCACTTATGATATTACAAAAATTGATTTCACCAATGTAATTCATTTCACATCTACCAAGTAAATATGGGATAGATTGAAGACTATTTTTAAAGGATATTCAAAGGTTAATATTGGAAAGTTTCAAACTCATCAAATATAATTTGGGAGCCTTAAAATAAAATAAGAAGATTCTATGACACCCTTTCTACAAAGAGTTGATGAGATTATAAACAACATCATAAGTCTTGGAGAGAACCTTCAATAGGCTATTACATTTTAAAAGTTATTAAGGTCTGTATCTCTCAAGTTTGATCTAAAAGTATCTACTATAGAAGAAAGTCATGATCTTACTCAGTTAAAGATGAATCAATTACATGGCCCATTACTACATATGATATTAGATTACATGATGATATACCACCAAATAAGGAAGCAACATTCAAAACTAAGATGAAGCCAAAAAGGGAGGTCCAAGGTAATAAACCCAAGGAAGATGAAATTTTTGATATTGATGAGGATGAACTAATTGCTTTGTTTATAAAGAAATTGAAAATAGGTTAAAATAAGTATAAGGGTAATCTTCCTTTCAAACGCTTTAATTGTGGAGAGGTAAGACATTTTTATAATAAGTCCCATCATAAGTACATGAAGGATGTTGATGAATATCATGATCAAGGTCATGATGATGGAAATAGATCATTTAGGTTTGATAAAAGAAAAATGGGATTTAGAAGGTTTGATATTAGGAAGAAGTACTTTAAAGACAAGAAGAGTATCTACACCAAAGAAGATTGTAACTCATCAGATAAAAGTGAAAATAATGACTTAGAATATAATCATGAAGATGATGGTCCTACTGAAGATGAAGCTATGTTCATGGCTGAGGAATGAAGTTGCTTACATCAGAATGAGTCTAGTTGTTGTGATTTAGATAATGATGAAGATGAGGTAGATTATTAGATTATATTTATGAATGCTCTTAAAGAACTAAAGATTAATAAGAAGATAAATAATAAAATTGAACCTAAACTAAAGGACCATGAAGAGTAATTTAGTGTGTATGAGGCAAGAATGAATGAAGACACTAAGGAGGATGAATATATGATCAAGAATCTTAGTTGTCAATTGGAAATTCTATCTACAAACCTAAAAGCTAAAGAAGATGAATGTAAAATATATGTAATTGAAAATGATTAATTAAAATCTAATTAGAGAATTTATCTAGTATGGTAATGTCATTTGTGATATTTTAAAAGAGCTAAAGTGATCTAGATAACATTTTGAAGGATCAAAAGCATGCAACTGATAAGACTGGTCTTGGATACAAAGAAGAAGTAAAGATTAAAACTCAACCCAAGATGAAGATTAATGTGAACAAGGTGGATCAACCTTGAAGACAAATCAGATTAGATAACAAAATTCCATGAGGTACGTGAATTTCAATGGTTATTGCTATACTTGTAATTAGTTTGGGCATAAATCTAGAGAATGTAGAATTCCTATAAAAAATGAGTTTACATGGGACTACGATGGGGGTCATAAGTCAAAAGAAGTAAGAAATGTTAATTTCTTAAAATTTCTTAATGAAGGACACTTTGATAATCATTGTACAAATAAGGTAAGATAGGTTGAGTTCCCTTCAAAAAATGTTGAGTGTTATAGTTATTTTGACATTAGACACATTGCAAGATTTTTTCTATATTTGGAGAGGCAAAAATAGCTTCTTGTAAAAAGCATGGTATGATTCAATTGTGAATAGAAAGGTCACATTTCTAAACTATGTAAGCAAAGGCCTACTAGCTATAAAAGGTCTAATTAGGATCCAAGAATGCAAGGAAGAAGGTAAGATAACTCATGGAAACCAAAGGTGATAAGTATGAATCATGATTAGTCTATAGGTCCAAGTAATCTATTTGCTATGGTTTAAAATGCTTCAAAAGTTGAAGAGTCCCAAGAGGTCTCATTGTCTACTCATGTTGAGAATGAAGAGACTAATCTCAAGGAGAAGACCAAGCTACTAGTTGAGGTTAGTTCTAAGGTAAGTATGGATCCAAGTGAACATCCTACTATTGTTGAGAATGCTTCATGCAAAGAACATTAGTTTTACATACCTAGTGATGAGGTTCCAAGATGAAAGGAATAGTATTCAGATGAAGAGGTATGCCATGAATATATGTTATCTCCATGTTTTCATAATCCAATCATAGAATAAAATGATAAGGTTATAGTAGTTGAGGAAGTTGTTTATCTAAATCCAAAGAAGAAGAAGAATAACTATAAGTATCACTTAAGTAACGAGGATAAGGACTATGAGGAGTTGTTTTTGTTTTATATCATTGAGGTATAAAGGGTGTCTCTATATATTCTTCTTAGGAGACTCATTTCAATGGGAGAAGAAAGCATTGCTATTGTGTTTTTCAATTGTAATAGTATGTAGGGTCAGATTGAAGGTTCCCAATGGTAAGGGAGGATTTGTGATTTATCAACATGATATTTTTGCATATAAATGTCTGTTGACCTTATTGTAACATTCCCCAAGTGGTTATTTGATTTTAAGAAGTGTGTAATGGTTTTCTCTAGGTGTAGAAGAAGTTTCATAAGTGGATGTTGACTGGAAGGTGCTATGTTGACCTTGTTTATTTTAAAACTCTAGGGTTTTGTGCTCTACTAGAAAAATTGTATGCCTTATGAGTTGACATATGAAGCTAATTAATATGTTGAATTGGCCAAATGGGTTATCAAATCAAAATTCACAGATATTTGAAGGTTTTTGATTCTCATTTTATTCAAGTTTTTGTCAAGTTGGAGGTTTAATTAGCTAGTAGCTTTGTGAAAAAAGTATGTTGCAGAGGATGATCTAGTTATTAAAAAATGGTGTAATCAAGGGGGAATATGAGAGTATTATAGATATGATGTTTTAGGTATTGAAGTTATGTCTATATAAATTTTTGCACTATGAAAGTTCTAGGTAGTGCTACAAAGAGTCTAGCTAGGCCTAGTCTTGAAGATGTGATTTTTTTTTTAGCTTTTATAAAAAGAGTAAGACATAATTATTATAAGGTATGTTCTAAACTTTTTTTAGTTAATTTTTCATATTTTTTCTAGTTTAGATATAGAGTTGGTGGTCATGAAAGTGTCTTGAGAAAGAAGAATAGTAAGCCTGCATGGTGGTTATTCATGGCGTATAGAGATATGAAGATGATTAGAAGGTGAAAATTGATACTATTTTTTAGGTGAATTCCCTTTTATATGTTTCTTGGTGAGTTATATCATATTATAGTGGTTTTTTTGTATTTTTTCTTCATTGGTTGCAGTGTTTGGTTTAAGAGAGTGTTAGTATGGAATAAGAGGATGCTTGTCAAGGCAAGAAGTGGTAGGATCAAGGTAAGGGGGAGTTTGTATCATATTTTTAAGATGGTACTTTCTTATTTATGGTATTTTCAGGTAATAAGGATCATTTAATTCCCATTTTTTCATTGTGTCAAAGGGAGAGAAAGTTCCTTGTATGAGAGCTATTATGAGAGTGTTTGAAGAGAGAGAAGGTGAGATGAATGATGTTTGTTAACATCAATGACAAAGCGGGAGATTGTTTGAGATTTTTAAATGATGTCATGGTGATGTCATGGAGGTTTCCTATTGAGTGGATGAAGTTATTTAATAGCCTAAGTAAAAATGACAATGTGTGTAAGTTGATTATCCTAGTATGCTTGAAGTTAGCTTGGTTGATATTTAATTTTTGCATAATTAGATATGTTTAGGGATGTGTATGGTGATTAGAGAATGTTAAATTGGTCCTTAATATGCTATATATTCTCTTAGATCATGTGTGTATAAGTGGATTTCACCTGGTAGTCCATAGTTTTCATCTAGATACTTTGGGTCTAGTGGCAAAAAATATGAGTAGGTAGTTTGCTGACATAATCATTACCATGTGCGAATGAGTCAAGGGGAGTTGGTCATATGGTTGTGATCAAATTAATCCCTCATTTTTATGCACAAGATATAAAATCATGAATTGAAACATGGTCAAATATATGAGGATACAAAGTTGGCTTCTTTGTCATAATTCATTGTTTCCCATACTTAGCCAAATTTTCATATGGCTAGAAAGAGCTGAGTAAACATGTTGATGTGGTAAAAATTTGCATGTATGGAAGTGACAAGACAAAAATATCATATGGATTTGTTCATTTTTTCCTAGTTTATTTTTTCTAAATTTCATATCATGTGATGTAGCACATCAAAAGATATGCATATGTAAAGTTGGGATCCCAATCAGTTTGACTATGTTTTCCCATACATATCCAATTTTACAATGAGGCAAGAAGAGGAAAATGATCATTTTTATGGTCTTATATATTTCATGTGTGAAGGTGTTGAGAGAAAATGATCATATGGGTTTGTTTAGTTTTGATCCTAGTTCATTTTTGCTAAATTTTAGATCATGTACTAAAGTGCATCAAAAGACATACTTGTTCAAAGTTGGCCTTCCAGGCAAGTTTGTACATAGTTGGATCTATGATAGAATATTTTGAGAAGGATTTTTAATGGTGATATATCTCACTCATGTGAATTTTCCATGATCTTCTTAGTATATGTATGGATTCTCCTATATGAGTAGATCATATAGACCAAATTTGAAGTTATTAAGGTTTAAAAATGGATACTCAAGTAGATGAGAAAGGATCCCATACTTAGTTCATTTTGTACAAATTAAAATAAGAGAAATATTTATGGTGTGTATTACTCAAATAAGCTAAGAATAAGAAATATGAGGATAGGTGTATGATGTTTAACAACTGAGCAAAGGTATTGTTATAGGCTAGAATTGCACCCTTGTGGGAGAGTTTTTTAGGCTCTCTCATTCCTATCTATAATTTTAGAACAACCTCAAGCTATGGGTATCCTATAGTGAGGTTGAACATTTATGCTTTTTAATAAGGCTAACTCCTCAGATGCTTCACTTTGGCTTGTTTACCACACTAGAATCTACTATTGACTAAGGAAAAGGGAGAGAAAGATAACATCAAAGGAAAACATAAGTTAAGGATGGTGATGCACAAATATATGAAATGATCCACTTTAAACCTAGAAACATTAATAACTAATAATTAATCTAACCAAGACATAGACTAAAATGATCCTATCTCAAGGCCACAAGCATAAGTATTTTGTATGGAGGTCGAAGGGAAGCCCTATAATTTGAAGGATAGAAATAAATAGGTCTATATGAGACACTATAAACTCGTGACACTTGAAGAAGGCACCAATGTATGACATTTCACAAAACCTACAAGGAATCAATAGAATTAAAGAAACATATGTAGAGAAACTAAAAATGATGAAAAGGGGCATACATCTACAAGTTAAACTAAAATAATGCACACTTGACTTCAAACTAGAATTAAAAAAATTCATCTTATTAATTTCAAAGTGTTACAAGGTAATTTTTATAAAGTAACTATATCTCCAATTGAGGGATCCATTTTTTGGCTCAAAATCAATTGTAAAAAGGGATGATAGAAGGGGCTTGTATGAGAAAAGAGAGAGGGGAATCATACATGGGTGCAACCACCACTATTGTCCCTAAGTTCCTTTTCATTTAAAACATGAAACGACCTTGATCATGAGATGAATCACCTGAGATTGCCACCAATATCTTTGATCAATTCACACATTCAAGTCTCCCCTTGTTAGTGTTGGGAGAGCCATGTTATGGGTAGCTACATGTCCCTGCTAAGTGTGAATGATTTGATCTTTAAATTTAAAACTAGGCATTTTCTTTAACTTTGTATGTCCTACATGTATAAGGATGAAATCCCTGTATCTTTGAATCTAGATCGAGCCATGTTACTTTTGAATTTAGTAGCTATTTATTAGAGATGATGACCATGTCAAAGGATGAGGGCCTCTCCATTAATTGTACTTACCAGCTCCTACCTTGAAACCTAGACTAGATCATTCCTATAGATGGAAAACCAATCTAAGGATATTGGTTTTCCTCTTTCCATTCATGTTGATGTAAGTCCATAAAAATCCAAATAGCTACTTCTACAGGTTCATATTTTGACATTTGAAGGCCCATCATGGGATATTTCAACCACAATAGCTATTTTATGAGCTTGAACTTTGACACTAGCATGAATGTCATGTTTCCTTCAAACACTTTCCTATGGGACTTTTTATTTTGGGCCTTCTTTTAGAAAAATTGCTTGAATAATTTTTGTGGAATTTTCTCCTGAAGGAATTAAACTTTGGACTTTTTGGGAATAACCCTTCAAATTTTGAAAAGTCCTTTGGAGAAATGTCCTTTCTGTAGGAAAAGTATCTTTCAACCACTTTAAAAATTCCCCTTTCCAAAGGGAAAGTATCCTTTAAAACTTTAAAATGTCCTTTGGTTATTTGAAATAAATCATCAAATTTTTTGAAAAGACCCTTCAAATAAATTTGCTTTGGCCACTTTCTCAAAAGAAAAACCCTTTGATACTTTTGTGAAGGTCCACTTCCTCAAAAGATACCCTTTAGAATTGCTTCATAAGACACTTTGGCATGGAAATGACTCTTTAGAAAAATATTTTTGGCCCTTTGAAACTTGAAAAGGTCCCTTTTTCCTGAGAAAAGTGCCCTTTGAAACATGAAAAAGGTCCCTTTTTCTTTCGACACTTCTTTATGAAGGAATTCCTTTTGAAGATATTCCTTCAAAAAAATTCCTTTAGCTTTATTCTTGTCCTTTCCCTTTGGAAGTGCCTTTCAAAAAGTTGGAATCAGGTTGTTTGCTTGAGAAAAACTCTTTAGCCTTTAAAAATAACCTTTTTGCCTTTGGAAATGACCTTTAGAAAAAATACAAGTGGCCTTCGGCTCTTTTTCTTGAAGGGATTCCTTTTGAATTTTTCCTTTGGCCATTTATAAAATACCTTTTGGATTTTTGTCCTTGGTCACTTTTCTAAAAAATATATCTTTCAAAAGTTTTGAAAAGGGCCCTATTTAAAAGAAAAGTACCCTTTAAAAACCTTAAAGTGGATCATTTTCCTAAGAAAATTAACATTCGAGAAAAGTGTATAGGACACTTTGTTGTAGAAGAATTCCTTCAAGAATTCTAAAAAGGAGCATTTTATTAAAGAGTTACCCTTAAATAAAATTGTCCTAGATAATTTTCCTACAAGAAAAGGTCTTTGTATTTTACTACGATCATTTTATCTAAAATAATTATCCCCTTAAAAATTTGTCTCAAATAACTTGCCCAAAATAATTCAACACTTAGCCAAAAAAAGGGTCCTGAAAGAAACTATCAAAGAAACTAAAGGCTAAAAGAATTCCAAAGTAAAGACATAGCTTAAAAGGTTTTGTACTTAGATTTTCCAAGGTCTATAAGCACTTTTAGACTTGTTCACAAAACTGATATTTGACCTTTAAGGTTTAAAATTCTGCTCATCTTATTCATCTGGGCATAATCTTGGTATGTGGGAAAAAAATGGCCAACAGGTATAGGATAAGGATCCAATGGTGAGTGGGTGTTCATAAAGATTGATCAAATGGTGAGCATTAGTAGTGAAAGACTTGGAGATCTACAAAGAGTGATGGAGTGCATTGAGTCAACATTTCAATATTATATGAGATGAGGTCAAATTGATTTAGGTTTAATGTTTAGCTTTGGCAAACTATGTTTTAAAGTTTGAACAAGATTAATGGTGCATATTCAATCTAAGTCGAGAGGATATGAGATGTGAGCATTCTATTTGAAGTTTAACTGTGACCAATCAAATTCAAATATTTGAATTTAATAAAGGGAAAAATTGGTGCTTTATATTTTTTCCATATCTTTTGATAAAAGTCAACTTTTCTATTGTGTTAAAAATAAAATTAGTAAAGGGATCCAAGGTGCATCTAGAAATATAACTTTGAAGATCTAAAAGTGTGTACATACATACTTATGAAGGTTCAAAGCTGATTGTGTTTTTGAATATTGTCTATAAGTGACCTGAGAAGATTGTTCAAGTTGATGTAGTTATTATTTTGATGTTTTATGGTGAATTGGATATTAGGGAGTCTTGTAGACTCCATGAAGATGCTCTGTGAGTATTTTATAGGTGTGATCAATCAATTTTGAGTATGAATAATGCTTAAGAAGTTGAATATATGTTTGGTAATGGTGTTCCTATATATAAGGTCTCGATTTGAGTTAATTGAGAATATGTAGAGGTGAGCAGAGCTGATTATTATCATTTGAGGATATCCTAACAGACATAAGGAGTGGATATATGTATTTTAAAGTAGACCAATGCTTTTATTATGCTTGCATAAGTGTTAAAGAGTTAAATGGGTCTCCATAAGACCTAAAAGAGAATTAGGCCTATTTGAAAATGTGTTTTGCTTAAGTGTGACCCATGTGAGATGACTTAAAGGTGAAGGCATGTATTATGGCTAAAATAAATATTATGATCTTGTTAAGTCATGATTTTTCTATATAAAGTGAAACCAAATTTGTTGATTTCCATATTTTTAGAGGAATACTTGTGAGAGTTAGAGTACAAAGGAAAGAAAAGGAGAGTGAGAGTACTTCACTATTGGGTTGATGATAAGAGAAGATTAAGGACTATGTGTATGATTTGTAGGTCATGTTTTTAATAAAATTATAGTGTTTTTAAATTTTAAACTTGTGTGAAGAGATCTAAGTGTGAATATGAGGATTGTTTGAGTGAAGGAGAGAGATTATAGGATGATTATGATAAAGGCATGTATAATTTAGAGAGAGTTTATGTAGTTTTTAGATAATCAAGAGGTACATCATCAAGTGTTGAAGACATTAGTTCTAAGGTACAAGTGTTATTTTAAAAGAGGGTCCAAAGGACTTGATCTTATTTACGAGCAATTGCTCCTTATGAAATAGGGTTTCACTAAAGACCTTCGGTTAGAAGGACTCAATCAAGGTTGTAGGTTAGAAGGACTCAATCAGGTTTTTAAGTCAAAAGGACTTGGTCATATTAGGGGTAGGTGCTCTTTGTGGAACTACTATTTCACTAAAGGCCTTAAGTCAAAAGGACTTGATTAGTCTCTTGTTTGTGATCATATTATAAGATAGTAGTCCATGTTTTTGTAGGCTTGAGAGTGGGTTTTATTCCCCAAGAGGGTTTCCCATATAGATCTTGGAATGTGTATGTTTTCTTACATTATGTTCATTATTTACTACTATAAATGATATGTATGCTTCATGAATGATTTTATTTAATTATTAAGTATTTACAAGGGGTTATAAATTGATTTGGATGATTTTCCACCATTTATTCACCCCATCTCATTACATTGTACCTATAACAATTGGTATCAGAGAACATCCTTTGGTAAAGGCTTGACAACTTGAAGGTGATCCAAGGTACAATAACTAGTTAGAATGTGCAAGGTGGTTTCTCTATTAAGAAATCACCACTGTTAAATGGATCTAATTATGCATTTTGGAGTACTAGGATGAAGAAACATATTATATACCTAGGGTTTGATATATGGAAATATTTTTTGGATGGTTATGTTGCTCCTACTATTCTTCTATCTAGTGTTGTAGACAAGAATCTATTTGAGAACAACTCTAAGGTAATGAATTCCATCACTTATGGTCTTATGGAAATTGAGTTTACCCAAGTAATTCATTTCACATCTACCAATAAAACATAGGATATATTGAAGACTATTTTTTAAGGAGATTCAAAGGTTAAATTTGCAAAGTTGCAGACTCATCAAAGACAATTTGAGAGCCTCAAAATGAAATAATAAGATTGTGTGGCATCAATTATACAGAGAGTTGATGATATTTTAAACACCATTATAGGTATTGGATAAAACCTTGAAGAGATTACTATATTTTAAAAGGTATTAATTTCTCCATCTCTAAAGCTTTATCCAAAACTATCTACTATGGAATAAAGTCATGGTCTTAGTCAATCAAATAAGGATCAATTACATTTCATCCTTACCTTATATGAGATGATATTAAATGATGATATACCACCAAAGAAGAAAGCAACATTCAAAATAGAGATGAAGACAAAAATGGAGGTCTAAGGAAAGAAACCCAAGGAAGATGACATTTTTAATATTTATGAGGATGAACTAATTTCTTTGTTTACAAGTAAATTAAAAAAAAGTTCATGCAAGTATAAGGGTAACATACCTTTCAAATACTTCAATTATGGAGAGGTAAGATATTCCTATAATAAGTTACCTCATAATTATAAGAAGGATGCTGAATAAGGGTATGATTAAGGTCATGATGATGGTAAGAGATCATTGAGGTTTGATAAAATCAAAAGGGGCTTAAGAATTTTTGAAAACAAGAAGAAGTACTTCAAAGATAAGAAGAGTCTTTACACCAAAGAAGATTCAAGCTCATTAGATGAGAGTGAAGATAATGACTCAGAATATGATCATGAATATGATGGTCTTACTAAAGATGAAGCTTTGTTCATGGTTGAAGAAGGAAGTTGTTCACATTAGAAGGAGTCTACTTGGAGTGATTTGGATAATGTTGAATATGAGGTGGAATGTGAGACTGTATTGATGAATTCTCTTAAAGAAATAAATATTGAGAAGAAGAAAAATAATAAAATTAAATATAAAGTCAAGGACTATGAGGAGCAATTCAATGTGTATGAAGCAAGAATGAATGAAGACACCAAGGAGCATGAACAGATGATCACGCATCTTAGTTATGAATTGTAAATTTTGTTTATAAGCCTAAAATCTTAAGAAGATGAATGTGAAAGGTATGTAATTAAAAATAAGTCATTTAAATTTGAGTTAGAGAAGATATCTAGTAAGGTAATGTCATTTGTGAGATTTGAAAAGAGCTCAAGTGATCTAGACAACATTCTAAATTATCAAAATCAAACTCATACATATATGATATTTTAAAAGAGATCAAGTGATTACACTTTAAATGACCCTTTGTGGCCATTAAAATCATGCATCTCTCTCTTCACTCTATTCCTTGGGATTCACCTACTTCCTTCTTAACACCACCCCTTAATTAGCCCTCTAAACTGACAAATATCCTTTAATTGGGAAATATAAAAACCATAAAATCAAAATAAATATGTTTTTAGACACCCATTTTTCTCCCCCAACTGAATCCAACCTTTCTATCCCTTCTTATTTGGATAAATTTACTTTTCCTTCACTACCCTCACTCATTTAGGCTTATTTAACCCTCTTTACCTATCACAGTGGTCAAAGTCTATACTAGATAGTATTTTTAGGTATGAAACCAAATTATTATTTTCAATTACCTTTAATTTTATCATAATAAAAGGTTTCATAACCTTTTGATGGTTCAAATTCATTTTATGCACAAAACCCTAGTTTTAGGGTTTCTAGTTTCCGATATAGGCCAAGATCCTTATAAATCATCTTTATTGAGTTATTTAGGGTTTAAAAAATAATAAATTAAAATTTTTAGGTATATATTTACCCATTTTACCTTCCCAAATAATTTTATTACATTTATCAATTCATCCAATGCTTAAAAACACCCAAATATAGTGGACTATGTTTGTTTAGTATTGACTGTATTCTCCAAGTGAGCCCAACTTGAGATCTTAGATTAAGTTAGGGGATTAAAATAAATTTATGAGATTATTAACCTATATAATAATTAAATACAACATACCAAGTCTATTTTCAACCTCCATATGACCTATGCAATAGATTTTTGAGACTATTGTGACTATCTATATGCACATTCCAGGACTATATTGGGTTTTAACATGGTAAGAGGATAACACAATGAAATGACTATGGAATATAAATAAAAGTATAAATATATGCTACCAACATGTATCCTTTATTTTCAACTCAAACTCTTTCATGACTTTCCTCTCAAGATTATATACTCAGAATGTTAACAACATAGGGTTCATTGTTCAATTTTGTAAAATACAATATTTATCCTTACAACTAATGAAAAATGATTAATGATTCTTGAATAACATTAAAACCACTCTAAAAAATATTTATTTTTCCCTAAAATTTCATCCTACATGTCCCTTTCTTGGAACACATGCTTTTTTCTCAAATCTTAAATATAATTAGTTTCATGTCTACAAGATAGTCTTGTAAATACGGTTATGAAAACTCTAATCATTTTTCTATCATAGAAAAGGTACATCTCATGAATTTACATAAATAATGGGACAAACTAATTACATAAAAATTACCAATAGATCACTAATATGTCCACATTAACAAGGTTTCTTTATTCTATTAGGATCAAGATTCTCAACAAAACTTAAATTATGTGTGTGACAATGTTTTTTTTTCCCTCTATCTCAATGATCCTCTGTCAACTCTCTTCCCCCATTCTTAATATGAATCACCACTCACACTATATACTTTCTAAATATGATATATACTCCTAGAACATAACCTTTTAACTATTTATTGATCAATAACTTCAAATAACCAATATACCCACGTAAGGTGGTAAACACTCTAGCTGCTACCTCACACTTCTCTTAACATATGACTCATAACCAATATTAAGACCTTTAATAAGATATTAAAGGTATATTAAAAATTTATTCATCATTTAAATATCATCAACATTTACTTATAACACCTATAACATCTTAGAAATTTGAAATATCCTTTTGGCAAAAAAACTAATTTTGGTCTCAAATTCAAATTTGCTTTACAATAATGACTCATTATAACCTTGACACAACACCTAAGATATTTGACCATCCTTATGAATTAAAATTGGTCTAGTTTTAGATGCCCATACATCATATAAATATATTATTTTAAAAGGTATGTTATGATTCAATTGTGAATAGTGAGTTCAAATTGCTAAGTTTTACAAGCAAAGTCCTACTAGTTAGAAAAGGTTCAATTAGGCTCCAAGAATGCAAGGAAAAAGGAAAGTTAACTCATGGAAACCAAAGGTGATAAGTATGAATCATGATTATTTTTTAGGTCTATTTAATATATTTTATATGATTTAGAATTCTTCAAAATTTGAAGAGTCCCAAGAGGTATCATTATTTGCTTATGTTGAGGATGAAGAGACTAAGCTCAAAGAGAAGATCAAGGTACTAGCTGAGGCTAGTTTTGAGGTAAGTATTAATCCAAGTGAACATCATGATATTGTTGATTAAGCTTCATATAAATAACATCAATTTTTTGTACCTAGTTATCATGTTACAAGATGTAAGGAATATTCTTTAGATGAAGAGGTATGCCATGAATCTATGTTGTATCCATGTTTTGATAATCCAATCATAGAAGAAAAGGATAATGTTGCAGTAGTTGAGGAAGTTATTTCTCTAAAGCCAAAGAAGAATAATAATTATGAGTATCAATTGATCAAAGAGGAGAAGGAATAAGAGGATTTATTTTTTTTTTAGATCATTTAGGTATAGATGGTGTCTCTATCTATGCTTCTTAAGAGACTCCTTTCAAGTGGAGAAGAAAGTGTTTCTATGGTGTTTTTTAGTTAGAATAGTCTATAGGGTCAAATTAAAAATTCCTAGATGGTAAAGGAGGATTTTTGATTTGTCAAGATGATATTTTTTTATATAAAGGTTCATTAACCTTATTCTAGCATGTTCTAGGTGGTTTTATGATCTGAAAAAGTGTGTAATGGTTGTCCCTAATTGTATAAGAAGTTTCAGAGGTGGACATTAAATGGAAGGTGTTGTGTTGACCTTGTTTGTTTTGAAATTTTAGGGTTTTGGGATACTCTATAAAAATGGTCTACCTTATGAGTTGAATTCTAAATCTGCATAATATTTTGAATGGGCCAAATGTGTTTTTAAATTAAGCTCCATAGAGATTTGAAGGTTTGTGGTTCTCAAGTTGTTCAAGTTTTTGTCAAGTTAGAGGCCTAATTGGGTAGTAGGTTTTTGAAATAAGTATGTTGCATAGGATTATATAGTTGTTTTAAATTGGTTTGATCAAGGTGGAATATGAGAGTGCTCTAGATATTAAGTTTTAGCTCTTGTAGTTATGTCTACTAAAATTTGTGATCTATGCAAGTTTAAATTAGGGATACAAGGACTCTAGCTAGGCCTAGTCTTGAAGATGTGCTTTTTTTGTTAAGCTTCTCAAAAATGAGCAAGGCATAAGTATTTCAAGGTATTTTATTAGGTTGGTTTAGTGCATGTCTCCTATTTTTTATAGTGCAGATGTAGAGTTAGTGGTCATGGAAGTGTTTTGAGAAAGAAGTCTAGTAAGCCTGTATGGTGGTTCTTCATGATGTATGAAAATTTAAAGATGCTCAGAAGGTGAAATTTATTAGAGTTCCTATGGGGGTACCTTTAATATGTTTATTAGTGAGATCCATTAGATTATAGTGGTTTTTTTGTATTCTTTTTTTGTTGGTTGTAGTGCATCATTGAAGAGAGTGTTGGCATGGAGCAAGAGGATGTTTATCAAGGCAAAAAGTGGTAGGCTCAACATAAGTGGGATTTTGTGTAAAATTTATAAGATGGTCATTTCTTATTTATGGTATTTTTATGTCCTCAATATTTATTGGTTCCCACTTTAACATTGTGTGAAAGGGGGAGAAAGTTCCTTGTATGATAGCTAGTGTGAGAGTGCTTGAAGAGAGAGAAGTTGAGTTGAATGATATTTGTTGACATCAATGACAAAGGGGTAGATTATTATAGATTTTTCATTGATATCATGGTTATTTGATGGAGGTGTTTTGGTGAGTGGGTGAAGTGCCTTGATATCCTAAGTAATAATGACAAAGTGTGCAATATGATTGTCTGAGTATGATTAAAGTTAGATTAGTTGATCTTTAGTTTTTTTATGATTAGAGATGTTAAGGGATGTGTATGGTGATTTGAAGATTTAAATATTTCCCTTAAATGTTATCTATTCTTTGAGATCTTGGGTGCATAAGTGGATTTCATCTAGTATTCCATATTTTTCATCTAAATAGTTTGGGTTTAGTGGAAGAAAAATTGAGTAGGTAGTTTGTTAACATCATCATTACCACATGGGAATGAGTCCAGGGGAGTTTGTCATATGGTTTTGATCACATTAGTCCCTATTTATTATGATCTATTTCTCAATTCATGCATTAAATAATGGTTAAAGATATGAGGTTGCAAATTTTGCTTCTCAGTTAGAACTCACTGTTTTCCCATACTTAGCCAAATTTGTATATGGGTAGAAAGAGACATTTATGTATGTTGATAAGGTTAGAATTCACACACATGGAGGTGTCAAGATAAAATTATCATATGGGTTTTCTCATTTTTGTCCTAGTTTATTTTTGCTAAATTTTACATCATGTAATATATCGCATCAAAATATATGCATATGAAAATTTGGGATCCTAGGAAATTTTGCTTTATTTTCCCATAGCCAATTTTGCAATGAAGTAAGAAGAGCCAAGTGAGAATTTTGATGGTGTTATATCTTTCACATGTGAAGGTGTCAAGAGAAACTAACTATATGGATTATTAAATTTTGATCTTAGTTTATTTTCACTAAATTTTAAATTGTTCACTAAAGCATATCAAAAGATATGCTTGATCAAAGTTGGCCTTCCAGGCATGTTTTGACATAGTTGGCTCTATGACAGAAGATTTTTAGAAGGATTTTTAATGGTGATATATCTCACTAGTATGAAGTTTATAATATTTTATTAGTACAAAGATGTATTCTCCTATATGAGGAGATCATATTATCCAAATTTTAGATCATATGTATAAGCATAGAGGAAGTTATTAAGGTTCAAAAATGGCTACTTAAGTAGATGAGCAAGGATCTCATACTTAGTCATTTTTGCACAAGTTAAAGTTCAAGCAAGATTAATGGTATGCATTACTCTAATAGTCAGGAAGCAATGAGATGAGGATAGGTTCATGATGTTTAATGATAGAGTAAAGGTACAAAATAAAGATTCAATGGTGATTGCGTATTTGTATAGACTAATTGAATGATGAGCATTGATATTTAAAGACCTATTGATCCACAAAGATCAATGGATCACATTGAGTAAACATTTCAAGATTACACAAGATGACATCAGAATGACTAAGGTTTAATGTTTGGATTTGGTAGACTATGTGTTAAAGATGAAAAAAGATTGATGGTGCATATTCGATCTAAGGTAAGAGGACATGAGATGTGAGAATTTTGTTTGAAGTTTAGCTATGACCATTTCAATTCACATATTTGAATTTAACATAGGGAAGAAATAGAGCTCTTTATTTTGTCCATATCCTTTGATAGAAGTCAAATTTGATATTGCATTAAAAATAAAATATGTAGAGGACTCCTAGTTGCATATGGAAATATAACTTTGAAGATATGAAAGTGTGTACAAAGATAGTTTGAGGGTTCAAAGTCATTATGTTTTTGTATATGTTTTGTCAGTGACTTGAGAAGTTTTTTCAAGCTTATGTGGATGTTGTTTCAATGTTTTATGGTGAATATGCTATTAGGGAGTGTTTTAGACTCCATGAGGATGATCTATGAGTATTTTTTAGGTATGATACATCTATTTTTAGTATGAACAAGGCTTAATAAGTTGACTATATGTTTAATAACAGTGTTCCTATGTATAAGTTCTCTATTTGAGTTGATTAAGAAAATGTAGATGTGATCAAAGGTGACTGTGATCATTTGAGGATGTCCTAGGGGACATAAGGAGTGGACCTATGTATTTATAAGTTGTCATGTGTTGTTATTATACTCAAAGAAGTGGTAAAGAATTGAATGGGTCTCCATAAGACCTTAAAGTGACTTAGGCCTATTTGAAAGTGTGTTTTTTTTAAGCGTGACCCATGTGAGATGCCTTAAGGGTAAAGGCATGTATAATGGCTAATAGGAAATATTATGATCTTGTTAAATTATGATTTCTCTATATATAGGGAAACCAAATGTGTTGGTTTCTAGATTTTGAGATGAAGATTTGTGAGATTTGGAGTATAAAGGAAAGCAAAGGATAGTGAGAGTACCCAGCTACTGGGTTGATGAGAAGAGAAGATTAGGGACTATATGTATGATTTTTAGTTCATGTTTTTTATTATAGTATATTGTTCTTAAAATTTGAAGTTGTGTGAAGAGATCTGAGTGTGCATGTGAGTATTGTTTGAATGAAAAATAAGAGAGATTATGGCATGCCTATGTGAGAGGAATATATGATTTAGAGAGAGAGTTTGTGAAATTGTTAGATAATCAAGAGGTCCATCATCAGGTGTTGAAGACATAAATTCTAAGGTGGAAGTACTCTTTTCAAAGAGGGTCTAAATGACTTGATCTTCCTTAGGGGTAGTTGCTCCTTATGAAATAGGGTTTCAATAAATACCTTTGGTTAAAAGGATTTGATCAAGGTTATAGGTCAATAGGACTTGACCAAGGTTCTTAATTAGAAGCACTTGATTAGTCTCTTGTTTATGACCATCTTATATGATAGTAGTCCATGTGTTTACATGATTGAGAGTGGTTTTTATTCCCCAATAGGGTTTCTAATGTATATCTTGTGTTGTTTATGTGATCTTACATTATGTTTATTGTTCACTATTCTAAATGATTTGTATGTATCATGAAAGATTCTATTGAATGCTTAAGTATTTTCAAGGGTTTGGAAATTGATTTGGATTATTTTCCACCATTGATTCATCCCCCTCTTAGTGTATTGTACATCTAAGAATAGGGATTTAGGATAAAAGAGTCTTGCCCCTCTTTAGGTTTATCCATGTCCAAAATATCCTCTTAAGGCACCATAAAGTGAGACTCATCCATGTAACTATTGAACATAAATGAAATTTGTTTGTGCATCTTGTCCATGGTAGATTTAGGGGGAATGTATTAAAACATGTATAATATTTATTTCATCCACCCCTTTCGAATCTTTTCCATAAGGCTTAGCTACACGCCTTCTTTTGTGATGGTGAGATCCATTTTCTCTTCCTCTTCATCGATACTACCACTCTATTTTATAATTTCCTCTAAGGTTTATTATTCTTATTCCTATAGGGGTTCTTCTTTAGACTTGTCACATTTATCCACTTATTTTTGTCCTTTGGTGTTATCTTCACCTTCCTCCTATTCTTTTTAGGTCTCTATTGCACTATATATTTGATCTTTTAAGGTGCCAGCATCACCTTCCTTATCTTTAGGTGCCCCTTCACTACTTGGATATGTATATAGTGCATCTTGGTTTACTATGATAATGAGGGTACTAGGTACCTTTTATATTGATTCCTTTATTAGTTCTATACTTATGGAAACCACTTTCTCTTTCTTGGGTTTTTCTTCTTTAGTCACTTTCTTTTTCTTAGCCTTCCTATTTTTTGCTAGCACTAAGGCCTTTTCTACCTTAACCTTCCTTTCCTTGGCCTCAACCTTCTCAATCTCCTCCTATGCCATTCCTTTTTAATTCATGGCATCCCTTTTCTTTTCTAGTGCCAACACCTTCAAAATTTCTACCTTGCTCATCCCCAATTTCCTCAATGCCTTTCTTTTTTCGTCAGTTTGTAGAGGCTATGTGATGGGTTATTTAGATGAGGAAATTATTGGCTTCCTTGCTTATCCATGCATGACAGTAGTACCACTTTTTAGGGCATTATAAACTTCTTTAGTGCTAGGTTTTTATCTTTCTTCTTCTTCTTCGATAATGTAAACTCTTATCCCTACTTCCTCATCTTCCATATTTTCATGCACCTTATACGCCTACATTTCCTCATGTACCTCTTACACCTCCATCTCCACCAAAGTTATTGTAGGAATTGAAATGGACCCCTTGGTATTATTCTTCTTCTCCTTCTTATTAGGAGAGACAATCCATGGAATGAAGATTGCATGATTTTTGTTTGGGGTGGAAGAAGTTGCTTCTTTATTGAAGGAAATATTTGACCTCAAGCAATCTTGAATTTCTTCAAATGTTTTTTATAAATTTTTTGGGTATATTTATTCTATGTTATTAGCACTAAATTCCATTCATTGTTGATATGGGGGGAGATCATCATCCTTATCAAGATTTATGCCCTTATTTTTGAGCTTCACCTTATAATATAATAGCTGTATGTGCTTGAGTATTACTTCATTTTAGTGGGGATGGAGATCAGTTCAATCATAGTCATTTTCCTCATATTTTATTTCTTTCCCTCTTTGTTACACATATTGGTGCCTCAAACTACTTCTTTATAGATCCACAACCTTCACTAATATGTCTAGTTGTTGTGCATTAGGGATCCTCCCTAGTCCATAGCTAAAATATTTTGTGGAAAATACATAAGGGAGTTTGAGCCACCCTATATAATTGTCATCTATGAGGGTTAGGTACACTACACAAAAGTGTTTCATAATGGTGAAGTTTTTTGTTCCAAACATGTTTTGGTGGAGCTCTTTAGGGAAGTGCCATTTTATCCTAGATACCTTTATATATTGGGCACACCACCCCATCACTAGGGTCTTATATTTTTGAGATAAGGAAGGTGGATAGGTAAATTCATTATAGATTAATGCCAGGGATTCTTTATATTCCAAGAACAACCATAGGTTGTGTTCATCACCATTGGGCATACCGATATCCTCCATGACTATTTAGACTAGTATGGACCCCTACCTAAAAATTTCTTGAATAATGTGATACTCAAGCACATTCTTCACCATTTATTTAGAAATGAATTTTTTTATGTTGAATTGAACCCTTTGCATCATGTGGTGAGTGATGCACAAGTAGGCCTCGATGATTTTCATTCATCTCCCACTGGGGTAAAGATTAGATCTCATGGGGCATGTCACAATTCTTATGCCAAGGTCCCTTATATATTTTATGGGTAGTAAAAATCATCCCTTGTAGTAACTAAAGAGTTTTATGACTCTTTTTACTTCAACATCATCCACCATCATCTAGTGGATATCTACACTAAAGTATAGGATCTTATTGATTCTACTGATTAGGTGTGGTAATATCTACATGCACCTCTTTGTAAAGTATAATTGGTCTCCATGGATGTTTAAGAGGAATAACTACATGAGTTGTTTTGAATTCACAAAACACAACTCATAGAGATGATTTGTGTCATTATTCACAAGTCTATCTTGGATGGAGACATTGAAAAATGCCATGCCTTATTTTATCTTAGCCCCCATGTCAACCACCTAGTCTTGTACTATCTCTTTTCCATTACTCAATGTATGGTGGTTGTATTCTTTTAGTCCATAGGTGTGCATAAAATATACCTAATTATCCCCCACCAAGACCTTTAGGGGAAACTGTATTTCCCTATAAGACATTTTTATGAGCACCTCAAGATCAAACTCAGTGATGCTAGCCCCTTCCACTAGCTATGATTTCTCCTTTATAACATCATCTCTTTTATCATCTTCACTGATTTGGCATCCTTTTACACTTACAATGGACCAGAACTCATGCATTTATTCCCCATTCTAAAATGGCTAGTGTTGAAGCATAACCTATTTATCTTGATGAAGCCTATAATGTTTTTAATACTTTTTATAGTCATGGGGTCTGTGACTATGAATTCAGATCTTGAGCTTTGTTCGTCATTAATGGTGGCCTCAATATCAATTACAATTTTTTGTTATCTGGTTCTCTCTCAATTCTTTCCCCATAATATTCCTTTCTAATCTCAATAAAAACACAATCTCCTTATCTTTCAAACCATTCTTATTTGGTGGCTTTGGGTGCTTGGGGTTCAATCTAGTAGAATTGTATCACTTAATATCTAGTTTGGCTCTAGTTTGTGCTTAATTTCACTTAAAATTTGTAACCTAAACCAGTCAACCTTTACTTATTTATACCCCTAATTCAGCTACCATCTTAATTATAGGTGAGTAATGGCATGACAGTGTATATATTTATTGGAATATACTAAAACCTATAAAATATATGAAAATTCATTTCCACCTAAGCATTTAACTCAGATCTTTGTGTATCCACCATAAACTCATTAAATTCTCCTAACTATATTTGTAGTGAAGTGACATGTAGTTTAAATGGTCACTTCCTATCTAACTTTGGGTGGACACCCACTTGTCTTGATGATCTTCTTCCTTCACTTTATTTACTTGGCATGACCTTTCCCTTCCTTATGACAACCTAGGTGTAGCACTTCACATGCACACAATTAATCCTCCATGGTTCCAATTTTAAATGTTTCACTTTCTACCAAGTGCACTTATGTATCTTGGTCAATTTCTATGTACTTTCATCTATTGCCTTGGCCTATCCTACCCCATACAAATCCATTTAAACTAGTCCTAAAGTGATTGATTCTTGAGGTTTATTATGTATTTATCATTTTATGAAACTCTCATTCATCTTATGTGCACTAGTATCTTATGTGCCTCTCTTCATCACTTGGTACTCATATTTTCAAAGTTTGGTAAGTTATATGCACCCATAAACTTAGGTTTTGGACTTAGGTGCTTGTAAATAAACCTTTATCAACTCACTTACCTAGTATTATGTGTGAATGTACCTAACTAGTTCCCTTGATAACCTAAAAGAGCCTCACTTCTTTAATCTTGCACATGCGGATCTTGTGTGCTTATTTTTTGAATCTAGAAAACCTCATGCATCCATAATTTAGGTGTATAGCCTTAAGTGATTATAAATCATGTGTGATTGACTCACCCAGATAGATTTATGTGTGGAAGTACAAGAAGACTTTATTGGCAAGCCTCAAAGCACCACTTATTCACCCAATAAAACAACAACACAAACCAACATGAAACAAGGAAACATTTAGCTTACATCAAACATTATTCAAGTTAGCACAACAAACTAACTTATGATTGGGAAGTAATTTTCTAATGGCACTAGTGCCATACTATTGTTTATAAAGATTTAATAAATTGCTATTGAAATACCTAGGGAGCATTTCACTAGATAATGTATGTATCTTACATTTACTAATTTCAAGTATGTTCTAGATGACATACGGACCCATCCACCTAATTTATAGATTTCCTAAGTGCTTCAGGTACTTGGATTCATAGAGCAAGATCATTTCTCCTTTTGTTAGTACCTTGTAGTTAATATGCTTATCATGCCACAACTTATAGTGCACTGTATTGATTTGTTGCCTCCACCTTGCTAGGGCATGCACCTCAACCAAGCACTCCAAGTCCTCCAGCATTGCACTTAATGATTCTTAGTCATCTAGATTACCAATACATAAAATACACAAAGAGGGCACTATGAACTCTATTGGTAGAACTACCTTAATTCTAAACACTAGTTAAAATGGTGTATCCTTGTTTAGGCACTTATAGGTTATGAAATATGCCCATAGTACTATTGACACTTGATCATCCCAATCTTTACAACAAACATATTATATCTTCATAAGGAACATTCCCAAGATCTTTTTTAATGCCTTAGTTATACCATTGGCTTGTGGATGATAAAGCATTATCTTATGGTGCATCACCATGTATTTAATCATCTAGATATGAATAGTTTCATTGATGAAGTGTGTGCATCTATAACTAGTAAAACTAAGTGGGAACCCACAACAACTTATGATATTCTCCCATATGAACCTTGTGACTATGGTGGATATGAAATTTTTGGTTGGTGCTACCTTGGACCACTTGGTGAAATAGTTAGTGGCCATCAAAATATATCTTGTGCCTATAAACCTTGTTATGGGAGTAATTGGCCCAAAAAAATCAATGGCCCATTTTTTAATGGCACCTAGGCAAGAATGGGGAAGAGAGGCATCTCATCCTAGTGGTTGGGATTCCATATGTGCTTGCATATGTCACATACCATGGAATAATATTATACATCTTGGAAGAGACTTGCTTACCACAAGCTTGATTTTAATACCTTGCACACCATTACATCTCCAAGATAATGCCCTCCTACTATCCCCTCATGCACCTCACATAAAATGGAGTCCTTTTCATTTTTTAAGACACATCATTATATGAATTAATATTAGCTTAGTTTTTATAGTTACCCACTGAGTAAATAAAACTTTGAGTTTTTTTTCTTTGGTTGTCATTGTTTAAGGTATAGATATAGACATTAGAAGAGAGGCTATTTGTAGAAAGTATTCAAGGATGCACTAGAATTTTTAGAGTTGCACATCTAGCATGTCATCCCCTATAGGCACTGATGCATCATCAGAGTTGATGTAGGATAAATGGTTTGGGCCTGAATTCTATTTTCTAAGATTGATGATAATTGAGAACTGGAATTATTGAAATAGAACTATCCATATACAAATGTGACCATGGAGAATGGGCTTATTCAAAAGGTACTTGAGAGCCTCATGATTGGTGAAGAATATGAATTGGGTTATCAAAAATTATTGACTAAATTTTTGTAGGGAATATACTATGGCTAATGCCTTGTGCTTAGTTGTTATATAGTTCTGCTCTACTCAGGTTAGTTTGCTACTAGTGAAGGAGATTATATGATCCATCTTACCTTCAGTAGGTCAAAATATAATGGTACCATTTATATATCTATATGCATTGACATGGACATGGAATGGGTTCATTCAGCTGAGAAAATGAAAAATAAGCATGCTATCCAATTTGAACTTTAGAGTTTCAAAGGCATCCTCTTCCACCGTGCCCCAATATAATGAGCAATTATTATGCAAGAGATTCTCTAATGGTATTGAAATCATTTCATATATATTTATGAATTTTATATATTAGCCTCAATGTCCAAGATAGGTGTGAAAATTTTTTTACATTAAAGGGGTCTAAAACTGAATGATTATTACAATCTTTATGGGATCCATGAGAAGACCATATTTATAGACAATATGATCGAGTAAGGTTCCAAAGGGTGTCATGAAGACATAATTCCTAATTTTTAAGGATATTTTTAGCTACCTACATATTTTAAGCATTAGGCATAGGTTATCATAATGGTCCTTGATGAGCCCATACATAATCTAACAATCTAGGTACACTTGGAGGAACTTGTGGTTAAAGTCCTTAAATGCAATGATCGCCACTTTAGAGAACATGATTGGTGCATTATAGAGTCCAAAGGAAATAAAATTATAATTGAAAAAACCCCATTTAGTCATAAATGTTCTTTTGGGATTGCCATTATCTTTAATCTAAAATTGATGGTATCTAGAGAACCCATAAGTGAAGGTGTATATCTCACATCTTATGATTCCATTTAAGACTCTATCAGTTGATAGAGTTAAGAAGGGGTTAGTGATATATGTGGTATTCAAAAATTTGTAATTGATGTAAATGTAAATTGACCTATACTTATTGATGATAATAACCATGGGGATCACTCATTCAAATCATTGCATAAGGTAGATGATGCCTATAGCTAGCATGCCATCAATATCCATCTTGAGATTGGTGTAGAGATTGGGGTTCATTATATAAGGGTATTGTTGATAGGTATTATTCCATCCACCAAATTTATACTCATTTTTCAAGGGATGGGTGGGTGCCTTTCATGTTTTGGTAATTCCAAAGGAATAAGTCTTAGAACTCTTTTAGAAGATGCATAATTCACACCATCTCTACTTCAAACCAATATGCACCTAGAGTAACCACCTTTGGTTCCCCTTCTATGATGATGTCTACCTTGGTGGTTTTGAATGTTTCAGACTATGGCTCATTCCTCTCCTAATGTGAGTCATCAACTTGTATACTTCCCTTAGTTATTTCTATGTAAATATGAGTAAGGTCTTCCTCATCAGGGTTATTATTGTCTACTTGGTGCACAAGCATCCTTTTGCCTATAAAATTCATCCAATGGCATGCCTTCTAGGTATAATCTTCTTCAATAGTCACTATTGATTAATTATTCCTCAAATAAATTTAGGATCACCAACCCTTTCTCTTCAAGCATATCTTTGAGTCACTCCTCTAGGATGACAATGTATTTAAACACTGCACTATAAATTAATTGAAATGCCTCTTTTAATTTAAAGTTCTATGAAGAAACAGAGAAGGTTTCCATGAACTAATCCTTAAGTACATCCCAATTTTATTTCTTTTTGTGTGTCTCATTGATTATGTACCACACTTGTAACCACATCTTAAAGGTTCTAAAGAAGGCATGCACCCATAGGTTCTTTAGGGAATTCTCACTGTATATAGTCCAACTTTCTTCACATAAGCACACATGTAATATAGTGTCAGAATCATCAAAATAGGTAGAGATGTCCATGTTCTCATTGATTTTCCAAAATCTAGTGCATATTATTATTTTTACATTTTTCCAAGTTGGTAAGCTAGGCCTTTGTACTACCCACCGGCTCCTTAAAGTATACATCAGTTTGCCCATTCTATTTATCTCCCTTGGCATGTATGATTCTAACTCATGGACATACTCTTCCATAGGTTTTTTCCCCTCATACCTTGGTAGTTCCAAAATTTTATGTTTACTTAGGTGAAATGATTTCTTACCCTTCTTTTTGGTGTAATGGACCCATCTCTTAGGAGTGTGATCAATTTGTAACCAACTAGTCCTCATAGGTTTTGGTTCATTCACATGCAATAAACAACACCTTTGACCAGTCGTTTCATAAACTTCTTTGACCCATTGGTCACAATAAATATCATTGGTGTTTGAGGTCAACTATCCATCTTCTTAAGAAAGCACTCCTTGGTCATTAGGGTTGAGAGTCTCGATGTCTTACATAATGTTGTTATATATATGGTTGATATCATCCTCAAGATAAACATTATATACATAGTGGGGCCCTTGGTCACTTGAGAGGGGGATCAATACCCTATCCTTGCCATTTTCAAAGGTCATATAACATCTTTTGAAGCACATATCTACATTGTTCACATATCACCATGGCCTTCCCAAGAACATCAGGTAATTGTCTTGCTCTACCAACTTTATCACCTTGAATTTAGTGTTTAACTCGGTACCCATGATATATATATATATATATATATATATATATATATATATATATATATATATATAATGGTACTCTTCATATTTTTGATGGGTTATGCTCTAGTCTTGTTGGACATGAAAAACACATGAGGAAAAGGCCTCATAGCCAATTGACCCATCTTTTCCCATGTGTTGTTGGTCAAAATATTAACCTTAGTGCCTTTATCTAGAAGGAACTCACATAATAAACATCCATCAATGGTGACATTCATAATGATTTCTTGATCATATTCCACATTTTTTCTATGTGTTTCTTCTCATGACCTCTCCATATGGGGCATGACAAGTTTAACTAGCCTTTACCCTACTTTTTCTAAAAGCAAGTTTATCAATAGGGGTATTATTCCTTGTATTTGTAAGAGGTGAAAGATATCCATTAGCTATTGTATTTTAACCTCCTTACTACCTTGCTTCTTGTGGGAGGTGGTTGCCTATGCTTCTAGGTCTTGTGCCAATTAGAACTCTCCTTGTATGTTTTGAATGATACTCATGGGATATTATAAGATATCCTTCTATAATGTAAGGTTAGGATAAGGCATTTCTTTGGGCTCAAGCCATGTTATGTGCTCAATGTATCTCTATTCCCCATACTCTAGGCATAACTCTAGTACTGACATAATTAGAAGATGAGTATTGAATCCACTGGGAGTAGTTGCCTTTATGTTAATTAGCAATGTATAGGTTTATTGTACCTTTACAATTTAATTATCATTTTTTAGCTCACACCTAATCATTCCTACACCCTTGTCTATGCTAGGCTAGCTTTGATTTAATTTTTTGTATAATTCAGGGCATTCCTTGACTTGATGTGTTCCTCAATAATATGCATATGTTGGATGTGTAGGGAAATCATGTTGATAGTGCTTAGTCAAGCTACATTTGTAACATGAGCATGATGGGAATCTTCCTCTACTACATCTTCCATATTACCCTTTAGTGCCTCTTTGAAACTAATACCCTTTATTCTAATAGCCATACCCCTCATTTCCTTCAGTTGCCTACCCTCTAGCTATTGTAGTTGGTTGTCATGAAACTCACTCCATGTTTTCATGCATCTCATTGATTATGTAGTAATTAGTTATGGTACGATTTTAGGCATTACATAACTTGTAGTAGAGTTTTGTGTTAACTTGAATGATACATTTTAATAAAGGGTAGTTTCAAACACCATGAACCTCATGATAAATGTCATAGGTTAGAATCAATGTACACACATTCCTTTGATGATAGTTACTCCTACTATGTAATTCCATATCACAATCAGTACACCATAATCTACTTCAATGATCTTATGATAAATTAGCAATTAGTTTCTAAATTAGGGAGGACATAAGTATAATTTGTGCCTACATGAATGGGTTGATTCTAGTATCATTGCTTTTGACTACCTTGGCTCTAATTAAAACTTTAAACACTTCACGAGAATCTATGAATGTCTTCATGGATAGTGATCTTTTGAATGGTATTAATAATCCTCCAATAAATCATTGCACATGTAGGGAGGGGTAAATGTCATAAATAATCTTGGAAAGAATATTTTTGAACCTAACATCATACAAGTGCATGCTCTCTAATAGTCCTTGGTTAATTTATTTGAGTGTGGTGATACTCTATTATTTAAACATGGGTATATAAAATTCTTAGAAGAATGTTTCCTATAAAGTATTGTAGTCAATCATAGCCTAGTTACGATCAATTTTCCTATACTAGGTATAAGTGCAATCAAGTATAGTTATCATGAAATATGTTTCCTTGAGTTCCAAATAGGTTATACCCTAAGCACACAATTATATCTCACATTTTAGCTCATGTTATGTAGCATTTTCCATGCCATGATATTATGGAAAGTGCATGGCCATCTCATAATATATTTTTTATAAGGAGATGCTAGCATCTGAGGTGCTTTTCCCTTTGGTACTTATCTTAGTGGTGGTCCTCTAACACCTCTATTCATTGGGTTGGGCATCCATTTTATTATTATTGATTCCATCAATGATTTTGATGTCATGGTGTTACTCACTTGTAGCACTAAGACACTTCTTGTGTATTGTTACCTATTCTATGAAGTTGACATTGGTTGAATTGGAATGCTTGCACTCACATTATGTGTTTTAAAACTAGTGACCAAATATATAGAGGTATCCTCACATATATCTTCACAAATAAAAACTTGTTTAATAATAAAATTATAGTCCAAGTCTTCAAGATGTCAAAGTCTATGTTTATAATAGGGTCAGTTATCACTCTTCTTTCTTCTCAAGGGGGACTAGCACATGAGTTTATGCCATAGGTTTTAATGGTTTTGGAATATCTAGGGTATCTTTAGTGTTTAAATGTTTTAGGAACCCAAATCATTCTACACCTATCAAATTTTGAGCTTGATCTCTGGCTTCATTATTTCTCTCCTCCTAACACTATTAGAATTCAAGATATCCTTTCCCATGCCCCTCCCACTTATTAAGGGTTCTCTCGGCACTTTTAGGTTCTAGATCTTCTATCAACCTACACCTTATCTTGTTATAAGTTTGCCTCCTAATCTCTCAAGTGTCAATTTTCTCATCCCCTTCCATTGAACTTCACCTACACATCCCCTTCTTCCTCATTACACTAATAATATGTGAAAGGATTTTATGCTTCCATTATCACAATATCAAATCCATGATTCACCATCAATTTATTAAGATCTACACTAAACTCTTTCACAAATGTACCTCTAGGATCACATAAAAATTAATACTCTACTTATTCAAGGCAAGAGTATGTTGACACTATGAACTTGAACATATAACTATTTAACACTCCTTATTAGCATTTATCTATTTCTATAGTCCAAGTGATGTCAATGTTTTTAATATTTTCTAATCACTCCTTTGTCCACTCAGATAACTACCCATAGTAGCATCTTTTATGGGTTGTATAGGTAGCCAACCATCAGTATACATACTTAGGTAGTTCATAAAATAAAATATCATATAGAGAATCATATAGTTTACGCTAGACCCACTTCCTTAGCTTTTATCCTTTACATGATGGATGCTTCAGGGTAAATCTATCTTCTAAATACTATAGCTATCACTTGATGTTCTTAAGGGAGAGTTAGATCATTATTATGTTGAACCATCATAATAATAAAATTCAACATGAGTCCTAAAAAAAATTATAGTTTAATTGGGTTTTAATTCAGTTATTCATGGATTTTATGTACTTATCTAGTTTCCCAAGTCATTTCTAAACTCATTACAACTAGGCACAAACCTAGTATCTTCATATAGTTCTCAACATTTATCACTAAACTACATTAACATCAATTCATATAAGGTGAAAGCCTTATGAACTCACCCAAAGGATAGATTAGAAAGAACCATGGCTCACTTTGGGCTAGTTATGCCATAAGACAACTCAATACTAATAGGACTTGGTGATTTCCACATAGGCTTTGGTAAGTTTATTGGTGCAAGCCTTTTCTAGGGTGACTCATTCTAGTCATAGGGGTATAAAACTTTGTTAGGTTTGTTCTATTGTCTTAAGGAAATAATCCTTTGTTTCCCTAAGCTCATCATGATTTAGTTGTTTGAGAAGTCAATGGAATACCTTAGATTAAATTCATACTAGTCTCACACTGTATGTAAGGATATATTCACTAGGTGTAAGTTCTTATCTATACTTAGGCTTTTTTATAGAGTATGCTGACATCATCTTTTACATAGGGAAACCCTTATTCCCTAAACTAAGAGATTAAAAACATTAGACTTAACATAACTGTATATAAATTAAAACATTACCTTGGGATTATAATAACTGTGCCATAACCACATAAACTAGATAAAACTCAATTGAATGCAACACTATTCTTCATTAAACAAAGTCCAAGTAAATAAAGTAGATGATAAATGCAGTAGATAAAATGCTTATTTATAGTTACTAACAGCCCATAGGATCATAGGTGATCTTGGGCACTACAATATGGATCCTCAAAGTCATCCATGTTAATCCTAAGTTTTAATGATAGTCAAATTTCTATATCTAAAACTAATTCTATATGGCTTCGCTACATCAAATCATATCATTTACTCACTAGATTAATCTTGTCTTTATATCACATAGGAGAATCTACATACTAGGGTGGAGAGCATATGTTGGGTGTTGATCTAGATCCTTAGTTTATCATTTTGGTGGCTCCATCACCTTGTGCCCTTTGCACTACAGTAACCACATACAACCACTTAAGAAGATTCCTTAAAAAATTGGGTGTCAGTTAACCACATGTTAGCTATCACTAGGTCTATGATGATTCTTCCAACTAGTGTAAAAGATACTAGAATAGATACCAATTGATTACCTCATATCAAGATGTCATTTGAGTTAGTGTGGATCTATACTTAGATAAATTAGGGGTCTAATAAGTCATCTTTTTCAAAGATAAGCAATATGTAAAATAGGGCCTTATATTTAGGGCTACCACCATGTCTTGGCTAGGTGAATCATCCATAAACATTAGAAATATACAACATGAATTCCATGAGGATCCCTTTATGTTTCTTCCTATATTTCTAAGTAGTCATAATAGAACTATTGATGAACACCTTACTGCTTGTAAGTCTATTATGCATGTTTTAAATGTCAAATATGAGGATGTAACTGATGGATTATTTCCTTTCACTCTAAAATAATAAGAATATGACTAATTTTTAAGTTTAGAACCTAATTCTATCATGAATAGTGACAATCTTATAAATCAATTTCTAATAGAATTTAGAAGCCAGGTGGAAGACCTGACCTTTATGCTAAATATTGCACATAATGATCAAAACCTTATCATCATTTAAAAGGAAGTTGTTTAACCAGATCAAATTGATCCTAAACTAGTTACCCTTCTAAATAATTACTTAAGTGAAGTAGAGTAATGTATTATATCCATTAAAAAATAAATCTTAAAGTTATGAGAACAAGTGGAATACTTTTCAAATAAGGGTAATGATGATGAGGTCCTAAATTTGAAAGGGTCCAATAAACATATGCTAAAATAAAATGTATAAGATCAAATAATTTGTATTCCTATCTTAGATGATCCAAATATTAATGAATTAATAACTATTGAACCTTTTGCTCTAAAAATCACCATTCTCAAACTTTAGGCAAAATAGTTCCTTAGTTGTAATTGGAAGGATCATCAAGTAAAAGTTTATAATACCATGTGTTATTTTTATAGTATTGAAGTAGCTAAATCCCAAACTTATGATTATATTGATTATGATTCTATAACTTAAGATACTACTGATAAAAGTACATGTACACAAATATTTTTGAGTATGGAGAAGAAAAACCTTACATAGATCACGGTCAAATAGAGGAAGATCCATTCAATGAGTTGGAGCAACAAGTGGATGAAGAAAAATATTTTGCATTTGAAGTATCCTTCTCGTATGTTCCTACTCATATATTTTCAAGGTTGATTCAATATGGTAAGAATATTTATAGTATAGTAGTTTAGGTTCCCTATCATCATGAGAGGAATATGAATGTGATAAAATCATAGATGAGTTAGATTAATCATGCCAAAATTAAGAAAACTAAAGCATAGTGGGATGTTCCTTTAAGGAGAATGAGTTGAAAGTTTTCAAATTTGGTTCATTCTCTCCCTATTTTAGCCTTGCCTTCAATCCAATTAAATTCATCCATACATTATTCTTGGTAGTAGAGGTATTTAATAAGGAAGTTCATAGGTATAATGGCTTAAACAAAAAATTCAAGATAATGGAGATGCAAGCTAAATATGATATAACTTAGCCAATCTCTCTACATACTCCATCCATGGATGACAACTCTAAAAATTCTTTGACATGGTAATAACTACTCCCATACCCCCTGAATGATAAAGACAAATAAGAGGACTCTATCAAATCTTCCATTATAGTCCAAAGGTAGTCAATAATCAACATATCTACAAGTTGAAACAAAGAATATACCCCTACCACGTTGTATGTTTAGAACATTTTGGTATATATTAACTCCCAATATCATTCCTTTTTATATTTCTATGTTTGGGTTGAGGTATTTCATTCACCCTATCCCTCATGCTTTCAAAAAATTAAATGTAAGCATAATGTTGAACTATATAATTTAATTTTTCTTCAATTACATGAAATAAATATTGAAAAATATTTATGGGATAGTGTTTCCCACCCTAGATTACAAGATAGAGTAAGTTAGATATTCCATTTTACCTTCTCTAAATATTTCACTAATCAAGGGTCTAATCGATTCAAGCATGCATTTGATTGGAAACCTATTGTAAATATGATTCTATTTCCTTTATTTCTTTGATTTTGTATTGTTTCTTTCTTGTCCCTTGTTGTAGCTTAGGTTCCTTATCTTATATAGTAGGTTTTAGGTTTTATGCCTTCCTTTCCTTGATTTGGTTTGGTTTTATTTTATGTGGGCCTATTTTAGACTTGTTTTGACTCAACATTCTGGCAAGTTACATGTCCTTAGCATCCCATTACATAAGTAATTCACATTATAAAAATAAAATAAATGAGTAAAACATAATAATATAATGAAATTCCCATTTCATTGTGTTAGTGGGATAAGGAGCCTTAAATAGTGGATGAATAATGAAGACAGTTATTTAATCCTTTAAAGTTATAAAGTAAAAAGACATGTTTGATTAATTATATAGGTTTTATTTAGTTTTATTTTGTACATTTTATAAGTTTTGGAGGCATATGATTCTACACATAATGTTTGTATTATATAAAGGTTTATATTATTTTATAAATCCATAAATTACACTTAATTGGACATCTTAAGCAAAGAAGAAACAATAAACTAGTTTATACTTATCTTGGTAATATAAATTTTATAAGTTTATCATTTTACCCATGGCTTGGTTCCTAAAATTAAATGGAATAAACACAAAAATGTTTTTAAAAGAAATAAATCAAAATAAAATGAATTAAATTTCAAAATCTAAAGTCTTCCTTGAAAGGGTGATTCAAGCAATCTCCACTACATGCTTTTTGTCCTACTTGGTAGTGGAATAAGGCCTTGAATGGGAACTTTTATCAGTTTAGATTGCATTCTTGAGGTAGGGGTTCCAAATATACCTCATTCAATTGATAAAATTAATTCATGTCTAGGTGTGGGTAGCCTAATGAATGAGGTGAGTATATAGATTTGGGGCTAGCTCCCATGATGCTTCATTTATGCAAAAATCACTAAACCTACTTGTCTTTCTAGGGAAAAGAGATATAAAAATTCATGAAAATGAACTCTAAAATATATAAGGTGATTCACCCATATATTATGTATCCTCTAATTGATATTTAAACAATACTTATGGATAAAATAAGGGTTAATTAGTAACACACACTCTCTAAAAGGACTCTTACACATCAATATTTCACATATAAGCCATGTCAAATGGTTATAACTTAAGGGTGATGAATTAATGGTCTAATATAATACACTAATAATAAATTTCCATAAGAAGCATAAGCCTAAGAACCATCACACACCATGTGACCTACATAAGACCAATCCACTAGGATCTACACAAGGGACAAGGGCCTATAAAAGGAGAAAGAATTAAACCACTAATGTAAACCAAACATGTATTAAACACACTATAAATAAGTATGGAGAAGGATAAATCAATCCTTTTATTAGCTCAAATTTTTAAAGATACAAATGGGTAGGGTTTTTTATACCCAATAGAGGGATGTGTATAATGGCTTTCCAATCCCAATTTATATAAAATTACATAGAGAGAGAGAGAGAGAGAGAGAGAGAGAGAGAGAGAGAGAGAGAGAGAGAGAGAGAGAGAGAGAGAGAGAGAGAGAGAGAGAGAGAGAGAGAGAGAGAGAGAATATGACATAGATATAGAATGGATAGGCCATAATTCCCATCACCCATACAAAAAAAGTTACAAACATGAATGAGGGGTAGATAATACTCCACACTCCTTATCCCATACATGATATCGCATAATTGAGGTCATTAATGAGATTTTTGGGTGTAGAAGTGTTGTGGATGATCTATTTATATTCATAGTTGACTCCATGAAGGAACCATGCTCCTTAAAATTGGTCCACAACTTATTGATATGATGTAAGAGATCATGCACCTATTTTGGGAAGGAATTTACATGTTTAAGCCCTTGAACATGGTCATTATTCACCTAAAGACCATACTTCATGCCACTTATATCTCATACAATACATTTTTCACCTTACTAAGAGAGATACCTATGACTTAGAAATTTTCAAGTGTTTACTATGCTTGATAATGACTTGGAGAGGTTGATGCAAGTATGCTTCTATTCTAGATAGATTTTTCACCATGTGAGTAGACTTACAACACTCTCTTCTTAATACAAATGAGGGTTACCTCTCCAATTGACTTCAAGTTTACTCATTAGGATTAATTTCACCACTATAGGGATTCATGAATTATTGTTGGGAGACCATACATCTCTTCACAAGTCCAATAATACTTCTAACTCACTTAGGATCTCAAAAATGCTTAGGAATCATGGAAACAATCCCAAAATCGCACATTATAAGCCTTTTCCCTACAAATTTTTCCCCATATGTATAATTATTCCTAGTCTATAATGGGCAAATAGGACATTCAGGTGTTCTCTTGATATTATTAAAGTGATTTAGGGCCATTAGAGCTATTAGGAGTAGTTTCTTAACCATCAAGTTCTCTATGAGGATTTTGGAGGGTCTGGAGTGGCCTACCATCTTAACTATGGTTCATAAAGCACAAGCATTAGATTTGGGACTTAATGCCATAAATATTTACATAAACCCTTTCATATATATGTAATATATCTTACCCCATTCATCTTATTTGATAATATCTATGTAGAATTTAGTACCTTCCAAGCTCTTAAGTAATTTGGGTATACTTGAAAACTTAAGGATCATTCATAAAGTTATACCCCTAAATATAGATCTCTATTATGGATTACAATTGAATAGGGGTCCTCAAATTTACCTAAGAGCATTAGGCTCCACACATCTCATTCACAAAGTTTTGAGCCTCCTAATCTGCCTCTCATGTAGTAGGTTCTTGATGGGAGAGCTTGAGGAGGTCTAATAATCCAAAATGTCAATTTCTTACATCTCCCTACTTTAATATTACTCTTTATGGGTCTATTCAACCTACCTACATGCTCTCACATGACTTTCCAATGGTATTTTGGTGCCTAATTTATCAAAACCATATTTATACCCTAAAATCCATGTAAAAGAATACGTTTACCCACATCTATATAGATGAAAGTATAATCATGTGAATTGGTAATGATTCCTATAGAGTCTAGAAGGTGATTAAGGTGTTCTACAAGCCAACCTATTTCATTAGAAGCCATATATCTCATCCATAATCTCATTAAATTCTTAGGTAGTCCACTATAAAATCATCATGAATAGACCTATAGGTTTATTATATAACATTTTGAAGTTTTGATTTTGTGAGACAAGGGTCACTATAAGGTGAAAATGGCTTGATGTAGTCGTTATGAATTAGATGTTTATGGGAGACCTCATTATGACTACTCTTCTCTACTTGAGACCACCCATTGAAACCTAAGTATTCTCCATTTGGATAGTCAACAAGATACTACATTTGATAGGTTGAATCAAGCATCTCAATGTAAAAAATGAAACCTAATAATTCTCAAAAACATTTAATAATACAAATAAACCATAAATTATGCTAAATATCCCTTGAACTCATTCAGAGCTAATTTATGGGTGTTGGTCCTGAGAGCCATGTGAAATTTTGTCCCCTCTAAAAGAGGAACTCCTACATGTTATTGAATCACCCCTATAAAATAAATAAGACACTATCCATGTACTTACAACCTTGATATTGGTCTCCATGAGAGCAAGTTGAGTTATCCTTTAAGCATTTATCCTTCTTTTACATAGTGGGCATTGAAGAAAATTGAAAGAGATCTGATACGACCAATTGGTGACCATGCTATGTATTTTATGGGCATGGTGGTAGTATTAAAACTCTTATATTATCATACTCGTGTTACAATTATTTATTAAACCTAGAGATTCTAATATACAAACCTGCAACCTACCAACCATAGAATATTTGATGTTGATCTAGCCTTGGAGGTGATATGAGAGAATTTTTAGAGAATATTAGGATACTCATCATATATTTTGATATCTTCCCCCATGTTCAAGTTGTCACAATGAGGTTGAACCTTTCATAAAACTGCCTATATTTAAGCTTTTGGGGTTTGTAAAGGGTTGTAGACCACCTGTGGGTTTCAATTTTTATTCATAAAGTCCAATAATTTGATCTAAAAATTAATGCCACTAATTGAAATCCCATTAGGGAATATACCTATGATCAAGAGCTTATGCTTTGAACCATCCTATATAGACTATACCATTCACGTAAAAATGGCCCTTATGAGCTTGTTAAGAGCTTGATGCATATTTTGTTATATTATTTGCCTTTATTTTAGTTCTATGAACATGTATTCTCGTCTATGATACCTAAAAGGAATTAACCATGAGATAGATGACCTTTTTTAACCCTGGTCTAACTATACCTATCCATACATGTCATGAGAACACCTATAAAACAACTTTTCTTTGAATTTTTTCATGTTTGACATCTTGAGAATACATTAGACATGAAAATGAGGGAAGTGAAAGGTTAAATACACTTATAAAATAGAGGGTATGGATTGAAGGAAGGTGAAAAGTCACTTTTCAAACATGTGGATACCTTTTATGGTGAATGAAGGATGTTTAACCCTTAAAAAGATCCCTTTTTACATAAAATACCATCTTATAATGACTTTGTAATGGATATGAGACTTTTTGGGGATATTTTACTCTTGGTGGTGATTTTGGTCGCTAAATGATGTATTAGGGGCCTATTAACACTATTCACATGTTTTGAACATCCCTCCAAGGTTATAAACACATGATTTCAAATGTAGTAATAATTGAAGTATTTACCGTAATATTTTCTAAATAACCTTGAAATATACTAAATGTTACAAATAAGGTTACCATTACTCCCTCATATTATATTAAATCCACTTGATATTTCCACATTATGTAGGTCCTTGCATGATTTAATGAACACATGGTTGATCATGGACTACAACATCATAGGTCACCCCACTATGTGTGATTTTAGATAATGAAGGTCACACTAAGACTTTGTGTAGACTCTTAAACATATTAAACATAAGATGAAACATTGACACAAGTATAAATAATATAATATGGTGACTACCACAACACTCTTTAACATTAACACATCATATTAACATGTTGCGTATGAACCTAATGACAATTGACCCTATCCTAGACTACCATGACATCCAAAAGAATCTCGAAGATGACAAGGAAATTTTTCAAGTGATTAAAAATATAAGTTAATTATTTTTTAGTCTAAGGGTATAAAGACATCAACATCACTAGTGACTCCCAAGGGTTAAACTAACTATTGGTTGAGAGAAGCAACTATCTCATTCTTTGGGCAAAGTACTCACACATGAAAATCATGAGTTAATAGAGATGACCACTCTCCTTAAGATGGAAATCAGACTCATCACAATAAAAGACATCAAATATTGGAAACAACCTCACCATGCACATAACAAAGACATAATAAAGGACACCAATACCTAAACACCTAGGAAAGTAGCAAGACAATAAATAAACTAACTAACAAAGTAGCTATGAAACAACACTTGGAGGAAAGAAACACATAAAATACTATGTCTAAGGATAATATATGATATTCAATAAAAATACTAAGGAGCACCCAATTGACATGGATATGGAGTTCTTCACCATTAAATTTTGATAATTGGAATGCATTATTCTCCTTGTAACTAATGAACACATAAGGTCCACTCCATAGGCTATCAAATTTTGTGTGAATGCTAGGTTTAACTTGGTCCTTATCCCACATAAGCATAATAACACCCTCTTGGAAATTATTTAAGACAAACATCTTATTAAATGACCTCTTAATTTGATCTTGATGATACCATATGGCATGCATAATATCATATCTTATCTCTTCTAACTTTCTTAACTCATTCATCATTGCTTCCATGGCATCCTTCTGAATTTGCTCAATATGATATGTAAGTTCCAAAGCTGGAAACTCAAGTGATATGGGTAACTTTTCCTCATTCCCATATAAAATAAGGTAGAGAGAATGACCAATATCTCTCTTTAGGGTGATCTTATCTACCCACAAGGCTGTCCTTAGTTTGGTATACTGCACCATTTTATTGTCTTACATAGTCCTCTTTATGATCCTAATTAAGTTCTTGTTAGTGGATTATTTAATTCCATTACCTTAAGGATAGTATTTTGATGAAGTAATGACATATATTCCATAAATTATATCCCATTAACTTATCCTTGAACCACTAAAAGTTAGTTCATTATATGATATGATTATAGAGCGGACCCCAAACTTGGTCACTAGGCTCTCATAGAATTCCAAGACTGAGTTTTCATTAGCTTACTTGAGGGCCACTACTTCTATCCATCTAGTGAAGTATTTAGTGGTAGCCAAGACCCATTTTTGGATTTCACTAGATGAAGTATGTATCATTCTTATAAAATATAGGCCCCACTACATGAACATTTGTTCTTCTTGGATGGGGTTGAAGGGAAGGCAACTAGCTTCTATTTTCTTATAAAAATGGCACACTTCTAACATATCATAACCCAAGCATAGGAGTATTTGAATAGGATTGGGAAAAAGTATCCTAATCTCATTATCATTGATGATGTATTCTTAATTTTAAAATGGTTGTCTATAGGCCCATCATAAATCTAATTCAATAGCTTGTCAATTTTTTCAGTCTCCAAACATCTCAAATGCATTCTATCAAGATCCTTATTAAAGAGGACCCCATATATCAAAATATATGGGATTGATTGAAATTATAATATCTTTTTGTCCTATCTAAACCTACAAGGAATTATCCTATTTGAAGGAACCTTACCATATCTTGAGTCTAGTTAGAAGAAGGTGCAAGTGTAACTTCTTTAGGATCACTATGCATTGCCAAAACTACCTATTTATTCTCCTTAACAATGTTTCCAAGTGATCACACAGTCCTCTACCCTTAAATATCTTAGTGACCTTCATATTTATGACATAATCCATATACATATTCACCTAACTTGTTCTTTTCTCACTCAAATATTGGGTAATAAGGAATTCTTTGATGCTAGGGTGGGCCACCATGACATAAATCTTGTTTTTGGACACCATGTGCATGAATGTTTTTAGGCTCTTCATGACTTCAAGTACATGATTTTATACATAAGGGTACCTCTCCTCATATCCATCTAATCCTTGGTTAAATAATGTTATGGTCTACTTAAAACCTTCACGATTTTATTGCTTTAATATGGTAGATATGGTGTCATTACTTGAGAAGGCATACAAGAAAAATTCTTTTGAGAAATTAGGGTTAAGGAGATTGGGTACTTGGTTAATATCCTACTTTATTTATTCAAAAATCCTCTTTCCTTCCCTACTCTAAGTAGATTTATGATGTTTATTTATCATATAGTTTAGGGGTCTAACCAATTAGTAAATCTAGGAATAAACCTTCTATTGAAATTTATCTTACCTAGAAAAATCTGCAGTCCTTTCTTACCCTTGGGAAATGATAGGGCTATAATTATACTTACCCTTGTAGGGTATATTAAGAGGAATTAATTTGACATAATTTATCCTAAAATTCTACCATTATATACTTAAAAAATGCACTTATTGGGGTTAAAAGATACCCCATACTACCTTCTCCTTTCAAATATCAACCTTAAGTGTGTCAAGTGGTCTTTAGCATTCATTGAGAAGAATTTAATGTCATCAAGGTATATGAGTACCATCTCATTGATTAGTCCATAGAAATCTACCATCATATCCCTTTTGAAGGTGTATCCTATGTTGGATAGCCTAAAGGGAATCTTATTTTAGGCATAGGTTACCCACTTAGTTGTGAAGGTAGTATTGTGTTGGTCTTCTTCCTTTACCAACATGTGGTTATACCCTGACTACCCATTAATCAAGGAGAAATATTATGAACCTTAAAACTTTTAATGGACACAATACATGGATTTTAAGGGGTATTGTTCTCTTATTGACACCCTCTTAAGGTATCTAACATACACACATAACCTTATCTCCCCATTCTTTCTCCTTACAAGCACAAGGTTGGCCAACCATGAGGAGTGTTTAAAGGGGAATATAATGCTAGACTCAATAAATTTACTTAAATATTTATTCATCAAGAGCTAAATATTTAGGTTGACATGTATTTTATTTTGCCTTAGAGGTTTGTCACTTACCTCCAGCTCTATGGTATGGTTTTTTAAACTAGGTTCAAACCCTTTTAGGTCACTACCTTCACAAGCAAATATGTTTGAAAACTCCTTACACAACTCTATCAAAGCAAGTATATCCTATATAATATTCACCTTACCTAGTTTGAGTAGCCTATCCTTGAAAATTGTGACCATTGTATAATATTCTTACTTGGTTGACATACTAACCTTATCTCTTCTCAATTGATCATCTTCATTGAAAATGTTCTCAAGGGTTAGTAATTCCTTAGGAAGTTTATTTACCCTGAACTGAACAATTTTCTCATCATATTGTTTTTGAAGTCTTCCTTGATTTATTGAGGATAATTATGCCTCTTCTTATAATAAACATGTTATTTTCCTATCACTATTAAATAATTTTTAATTGAATTCATTATTAGGTGCTGATGGTCTACATAACACCTTGATTTGTGACTAATTCCTTAAGTTCTTGAATTCACTTGGGATATCATATTATGCCCTTATATTTTCCAACCTATCTACATGTTGGTTATCTTAACTTGGGATTGAATAGATTTAAAAGGCCTCAAATTAATCTATGAATTCACAAACCTTGTTCTTATATTCCTTCAATTATTAATTCTTGACTATGTTCTACCCTCTCACTTGGTAGACTACTAGTTCACTATCTTTAATAACTTGTATTAGTTTCACACCTCTTTTTCTTACCCATTAAAACCCATGAATGAGGGCCTCATACTCTATAATATTACATGTGCAACTAAACTAAATCCTTATGTAAAAAAAGTACTTTTATTTAGATGGAGAAATAAGCATAATACCTTTTCCACTTGTATTCTTATACCTAGATCCATCAAGAAATTGTTTCCATACTCCATAATTATCTTGACTTGGATTTGTAAGGGTTGGTATCACTACCTCCTCCTCATGTATATAATATATTCCTAGTATTTCTTCGTTAATGATCTTATAAGGATCATACCCATGGTTATATGTCCCCCACTCATCAAGGAATACGTCTAATATGCCCTAAAGTAGAATAACTAGATCTTTATCATTAGGGTGCTCATCCTTATCAATGATAGTGTATTTGGAATTTGATAGGTTATCCATATATGGTTATAAATGGAACCTAGAGATTTTATTAGACCTAAATGGTGACTTTGGTCCAATGCCTATTTCTAAAGACCATATAGGATCAATCTGATGATAGGTAGCCTCCTATCCTAGTAGCAAAGTTCCTATGTATACACAAGGAAACATAAAGGGGGTAGATCAACCACAACATCTTGGGATATAGTGAAATTAGGGTAGGAAGATAGGATAATATTTAGGTCCTTAACTACACCAATTATCTTTGTAGGAAACCCATCTAGTTTTCAATACTCCATTAGAATTAGGTTCATATTTTAACCCCAACATGTCTACTATTAACTTTAGAATAACAAATGTGTTTTCTCAATTATATATCATATAGTTATGTACTAGGAAATACCCTATTATGATATAAATATATAATGGAGGGGGTTCTTCTACCTTGATTGCTTGGGGTTAATTTGGTTGATTGGTATTGGTTCAGACTATACCTTCCTTATCTCCTTACTTATATAAGATGTTGAGCTTTCATAACTCTTATTTAATAAGGCCTTTCTACCATAGGATAATTAATGTCTCACACATTAGTATGGTGACATGATCCTTATTTATCTAGTATATAATGATGATATGAGGGCCACCAGTAATTGAGTGTAATTTAAGAGTAACAACACTACTTGACCCTTTTAGAGTGGCTGAGCCTTAGGGCTTAAATTTTGTTCATTAGTATTTAAAATTGGTTGAGAAGGTGAAGGAGATATGTTCCCTATCTCTGAGTCACCAAATTCTACCCTTCTTTTATCCCTTGTATTGGCTTCAATATGGATATCCACTTTAGTTTCACCTCCAAATGTATTGACTACACAATATCTTAAAGGAATTTTTCCTTCTTTAAAGTTGAATAATGTAACCTCCAATTGAGTTTTCCCCCAACCCTTTCCTTGTTGATTTATCAATTTATATTAAGTCACAAGAAGGAATTATCCATGTTGCATAAGAGGAACTTCTTTGTGTTATATAAAAGGAGATTAATTGGCACCTTCAATTAAGCTAAAAAAAATTTCATGAGTTTATTCCCAAGTTGTAGACCATTTACCTGCTTTAACATAGTTATGTTGGATGGGAACTAATGCTATATAAGTGATAGTAGGGTTTGGGTTAAAACTATTGTATGGACTTGCATGAGTGATATGCCTTTAACATTGACGATTAACTTTGTATGGAGGTATATTGAACTGGTAAGGTTGATATGGAGATTGATAAGGAGATTGGTAGGGTCTATGGGGTTTAAGTTCCTACCTCTCCAAGGCTAATATCTTTTTTTTCCTTTAAACAACTCTTTGAGCTTGACCAATCTATCTACTTGACTAGTATCTACCTTTTCATTATTTGTTGGTATAGGTAAGGGGGTAATGGTAGGCATAGGAGGATGCATCTCTAGAAACAATGGCATAAGAGGCCTTGTTGTAATTTTTATTTCTTGAATAAGATAGGTTTATGACCTTATTTACAATTTATAGGCATCATTCAATGCACTCCCACCAATTAACTAAATCATGACTGCCACATTAAAATTAAGGGATCTCAACTAGTATAAAAAGGAATAATTTAGAGTGGGTTTAACTACTATTGGGATCCTATCCCAAGATTTCTAATACATATATTTAAACTCCAACATAAAATCATGAGGATCCCTCTTGAATATGGTTAACTACTCTATTAGGGATAAGTCGTCACTTCTAACTTTAAAGTGCTTGCATAGGTGCTCCCAAAATGCATCCCAAGAATTGATGGAGGAAAGTGCTATACCTATATAACATTAAAGTGTTTTTCCTCTCAAGGAGATAAATAGAAACCTCATTTCTACATTCTCTTAAGTCACATTATGCACAAAATAAAGGTTTATTATATATCTGATGTGTTCAATAGGAGTGGTAGAGTTCTCTCATGTGAAGTATGGTAGGCTTTTTAGGGAAGAAATAAAGATCTCATAAAATTAGTTTAGGTTTAGAGGGTTGCCACCATTGAATGGTATAAAGTATTGGTTCTTGGGTTTAGAAATTGGAGATGTAGGGGTTATAATAAGGATATGTTGAATAGGGATAGGAGGATTAGGGGGTGTGGGATAGGGATTGAACCTAGGGTACTTTTAACTAAAATTTTTGCTTCCTATTTCAAAAATTTTATGAACTTTGAAAATTATGTTGTCTTTTTAATATACTTGGTGGGGTCCAATGACTCAAATATTCTAGTTTTATTATAAATTTTCATTTTGTGTGATTAGATTACATATGGCTCTTGAAGTGTTTCCATTTTATTACTTTTTGATCTACACTAAGTTGTCTTAGGTGATTTTGGTTATTTGATTCAACAATAAGACCATCATTATAGTTATCTATATCTGGCATATTAAATAATAGGCAAATCAAGTTGGTGGCTTATTGTTCAATTTTATTTCATAAGCTTGGAAAATATCATAATCTCCTTAGTTTTTAGAATCAAGCATATGTCACAAATTTCTTTACATAACGTAGTGGTACCATTTTACAACTGGTATAATGGGATTATATTAGCTTCATTTTACATAATCTATGGATTTAGTTTTGGGTTACAAAAGAATAATTAACCAAGGTCTTAATAATCACTTCAATAATGGAGAGCATCAATATCTAATTTATAATGTAAGTTTCAGAAGAAATATAGCTTATATAGATAAGCTTCAAAATGTATGGTAAATAACAATGGTGTCTTTTGACGACAAAATACAAAAACATAAATTTTAAATATTCTAACACCAACCCATTCCCATGGGATGTGGACACCAAATGTAAGTAAAATAATTTCAAGACATAATGTATAGCATGGGTAAAAGATGTGGCATAATGTGCAAGGCCAAAGTAGTGTTAAGACAAAGTTTTCAACTTTTATTTTTTACATGGCCATGGTGACACCAAGACATTTGCACATAGGTAAAAGCATAAATAGGTTACACAATTTTTTTTGAAAGGATGTGAAATTCAAGGGTAACCATTTTATTATCCTAATGTCAACTTTTTCTCAAAGGATGTGCACATAAAATGTAAGTGAAAATAAATAAAGTTACCTTTTTTTAGTTTGGTATTTCATTTAAGATGGCATGTGACACATTTTCACCAAAGAAAATGACACAAACAAGTGGTATTGACATTTAAATAGAGGATAACAATATTTAAGAGTCATTAATTCATCATTGGAGGTTAGCGAGACACATGGTTATTATCTTATTTGGACCTCTAAATTGAATAGAAAATCAAGCAAAACTATGGACTCCATCTTAGATAAATCAAAGGATTTTTAATTTTTAATGAAGCTATTTGTATGGCATGATGAGTAAATTTGCCAATAATATATATAACATACTTTATTTTTGGTACTTTCTCTTTCTAGATTAAATACAAATAAAATATCTTTCATAGTTTGGTCTTTAAAGTGCAAATGATATTGGAGCTGGGAAAAGTGGTTTTCTTAAAATTATGATAAATTTATTTAGACCTCACTTTTAGAATTGTATAACATGATAGATTTATTATTTTGGTTTTTATCTGGTTTATTGGAGTGCATTTTTTTATGGAAAAGGTGATTTTTATTCAATAAAAAACTCACTCAGATAGTTTGATTTTTATTTATGTTTCCAAAAACCCATCATGCAATGGAAATATAATTTGGGATTTGGAAAAAGCTTTTATTTATTCTCATTATTATCAAATTTTCCATGAAAAATGGATGAGATGTAGTTGTGTTTTAATGGGTTCAGCTTTGTTTGTTTCATTTCCCATTGTTGAGGTCCATTTTTGAGATGGTGCTAGGATTTTTAATCTAGGACAGTGGAAATTTTGGGTTATACCAAATTTTGATTTCGGTATTTGAGGGTTTTATTTATTATTAGTATTGCATGTTAAAAAAAATCTTCTTGCTAGTTTCAACCCTCAATCTGGTATTTTACCTAATTTGTTTGTGTACTTATACACCTAGGGTTTTTATAAAACTTGATGATAGAATTCATAGTTATTTGAATTATAAAAAATATTTGTTGATGAAATAATTTTGAATGAAGTTTTAATTTCAAAACCTAATGGTTTTGATTATAAAACTTAATGAATCTATTTTCTCAAGCAAATTTTCATTCAAGTTTTGTAATTATTAAATTTGGTGATATGTCTGATAGATGATTCTGACGAAAATAGTAAATCTCATGCTTGTTGAAAGAATTTTAGAATGCAGAGTAGGTTTGTTTTTCCAGTCAAGAAATATTATTGCTTGGCTCAGTTTATGTGAGATTACAGATATTTACTGTAGTTTTAGGTTCATTATTTAATGATTATTTTTTGAACCCATTCCATGGTTTAATGTGGGTAATATTCAATATGTTTGGTCAAATTGATTATGTAAAAGCTAGAGAATAGTGTTTATTTTATGCAATGTGTTTTCATATTTTTTTTTGGTAAAACCTCATTTGATATTTTTTTTGCCTGATAAATATGGGTCGAATTTGAATCAAATAGATAATAGTAGAGCTAGAGATACATGGATATTTAAACTGGTAGACTTTTTTATTTAGGCATGCATATGAAATTATTATTAACTTTCTCAGTTGTGATAAGGTATGATATACAACCTAGTGTATTGTTGATTCAAAGTTGAACAATTTCAATATTTGATTAAGTAATGAAAAATATATGGTCTAGTTGTATTTATTTTAATAATATCATTATGATATGATATTTTAGGACTAGTTTATTAGAGTCATTTTACTGTGGGACCCACCTGAGTGTATGTTTGGTCTATTATAAAAAAATAAAATTAAAAGGCTTGTTAAATTTGTTATGAACTTAAAAAATTGCCTAAAACTTATAACTTATTTTTTTTAAAGATGACGTAACCTTATTTTATAAAGTTACATGTCTAAATTTAATTTACAGGTTTAAATAGAGTTAGTTGTTAAACCAACTAATTGCTTGGCAAATGTTTTGAAAGAAAGCAACCTCATTATCATAAGATGGAGGAAATCATACAGGTAAATGTGAGAACTTTCACTTTAATTTGTGCTTCTTTTCTATGAACAAGTCTTTAAGATGATTATTATTTGAAGAAGATTGACACTTACTCAATCTGACAACATATCCATGTCTCATTTATTCTAGGTATATCCAGGTTTAGTTTCAATTATTTTCTAATGATTTAGTTAATATTTGAGAAACTTAATATTTTGATGAATCCAAATTTCCAGTCATATACACTAGAACCTTATTATCACTTGAATATTGATGAACATATCATGCCTAACATGATAGAAGTTTGATGTTTATATATTCTACAATTGTCTCTTTTCAAAACTTTTAATTTATGTATTTTCTTTTAATGAAATCATTCATTGTTTGGCATTTCTCAATCATTTTTTATTATTTTATTTGGCTTAACACCTCCTTTTATGTGTTATATCTTTAATGTAATGTTTTTTTATATTATGTAGTTAGTTCTTTTTCTTTAGTTAGTTGTTATATTTTGTTTGTTTTCTTTGTATCTTCTTGTCCTTTTCTTTCTCTCTCTCTCTGATTTTCAGTAACCCTCTTTTCATTTGGAGATTAATTTATGACATTTGTATTTGAAACATCATTTTCAGACTTGAGGTATACATATGTATCTAAATTCAAGCTATTTTGAATCACACTTTATTGTCCATCCCTCATTTTAGATCTATTTCATTATACTTTTGGTTTATCTATGAGGTCATTTGGAAAATATTGAAGTTAGAATACAAAACATTACTTGAAATACATTTTTATTGAATTAGGGTTTCTATTCTTCAAGATATTATCTAATCAAAAGATTTTCTTTGTCAAATAGAATAAATTATAGATCTTGTCTAAACTGATTCATAATTTTGTGGATTTTTTATTCATTATATGAAATTTGTTATGTTGGATGACTTATTATCAACATTCAGTTTATCTAGTATTATCAAACACAAACACATATTTAATATTTGAGAGTTATATTTTAGGGACATTTGAATACAAGATTTTTCATGAAATATTTATCTGAGACCATCCTTCTTTATGAAAACACTTCATCCATCTATTCCTCATTCAAACTGAAACAATTCCTCTTAAGAAAGATATTATATTCCTAAAAATTGGTCAAGTGTATAAGTCAATGTAACTTGACTTTTAAGATAACCCATTATGCACCTTGTATTAATATTTTAGTCATAAGACTGCTACGATTAGACTATTATGATCACAATTTGACCTTCATGATAGGCAAAAGGGTTGATTCATTGGTGTGACAATTTTTAGAATCAATAAATTTGGTGACTCCATTGGGGACACATTTATTTCTTTATTGAATAATTTCATTTTCAATTTTATAAAAATAGTTGGTTTCTAGTTTATACTAATTTGTACTTCAGTATCTACTAGCTATTTAGGTCTCAATTCTTATTTGAATGAACTTATTCATGAAACATCTTTGCTTAGCTTTGATTCTGGTGATGTTTTCAAAAAATGGCATTTTATTATTGATAATGTTCAAAATAACATCCACCCTAATTTGAAAGCTTGGCTCAATCTAGTCTAGTGTGAAGGTGAGCCCTTTGAAATATTTTCCTAATGTTACTTTCTAGATTATATTGAAATTATTTTTTATTCTAGACCTCGGATAAATTTTGCTCTTATTTAATGGATGAAATTATTACCTGAAACTTATAGACCTACTAGTCTCCAATAGAAAACTAGGATGTTAGACATTTTAGAAATACATAAATCTAACTTTAATCCTCATCAAAAAATGAGAATATATCTTTTCATCTTGAACCAAATAATCTAACTTAATAATGTGTTATCATTGATCGATTGGTCAAAAATTAGGTTAATTCAAATCTAGTAACTTGGTATACATTACCCTACTACAAGAATGAAACCATTGGTGAATATATATTATGTTTTTTTGTCTAAATACCAAGATATTCCACCTTCTTTCAGGCCTAGCAAATAATTATTTTATAGCCTTTAGATGAGTCATCTACCAAATAATCACAAGAGGGTTACTAAAAATATTTCACTCGTAAACTTTCAAACGGTCTTATAAATTGCCCATATCTAAAATCAAAGTAAATATTTTTGCCAGATTTGATCCTTAAATCATGATCTATTCAAATGCATAAATTTTTCTAAGTTAATGGTTGAATTTGAAGACAAATTTCCTATTGAGCTTTATATTTTCTTAGTTTACAACACAATCATTAGTTCTCATGATGAATATTCTATCCATCTACAATCAAATTAGGAATCAAAATTTTCTTGTAAACATGATGTTGTCTCAGTCAACCCTATCATTACTCCTTTTATTCAATCACAAAATAAAAAAGACAATTCTAATTTTTATTCTTTAATACATGAAAATACTTTGGCATCCCCTCTGAGCCCTGATACTCTTAGATGCTCAAAATCAGATTTGTCTGATGATAACCCTTTGAAATATTCATTATCTTACACCTATGTAAGTGGTTGTCCTCTTTTTGATGATTCAATGGTTTAACATGTAGGAAATTTTCCAAGTTCTAAAATATGTCTTTATGATTTCAATAAAGATGCAAAAATCTAAGGCTATGAAGCTCTTAATCTTTTAGATTCTTATAAAATGAATATACTAGATTCCATTAAACACAGTGATTTTGAGACTTTTTTAGACATCCAGATGGATGATAGCATGATAAATTTTGTATATGATAAATTTCAGTTTTCTCTACTTGAACTAAAGTTGATAATATCTATTAAAATTTGAATAAAATTTTGATCTTAGAAACATGTTGAAATCAGAAATAATAGCCTACAAATAAAATTTGAACATTCAGAACCCTGCATTTGAATTCTTCTTATTTGAAATTTTAGATATAAGTCATAGTCATTTTTTGATATTGATGACTTTTCTGTGTCAAAACTCTAGAAAAATAATTGAAAATGATAATCAATCTATTCAAGGGGAAAAAAATGAATGGTTCCCTAGAATATTTGAGATTGATGGTGTAATGATCATTAATGAGTTTATTAATATGTTGAGTCAAGATGAAAGTTTATTTTTAACTTTAAAAGAAAGTTTTGATTTTCTTGAGAGGGTAGAATCTAAAGTATTTTTTGAGTATTTAAGTTTAGAATCTGATTTTTATGTTGAAATTTTTGCCTATCATCCTTTTGATAAAAATATGTAATTTTTTCCGAAGCCTGTTGATCACATACAGTTTAATTTTCGTTTTCAATATTCAATAAAAAGAAAACAAGTGAGAGATTCTTTTGTGGATTCTAGTTTATTTCAGCATTCTTTTATTACACTTTCATCTAGTTACTTATCTATTTATAGGTATTTTATATCATGTAATGCTAGCCAAAATCCTATGGAGAATGATATAACATCTTGGATTTTTTGTTTTGTTATGATATTTCATATATCTTGAATTTTATGGATTTTACATCAGATTGTTGTTGTCCTTCAAGATATTTTAGATTGGAATATTTTTTATAATGGATGACTCCCTTTCTTATCATAATTTTACATATTTTCATTTTTTGTAGGATAATCTTCTTTTTTATCATTTTTTCTTGTTTGTTGCTTTCTATTGTTTTTGTTTTGGTGATTAGATTTGTTAGTTTCTATTCACTTATGAGACCTTCATTAGTATTTGGACTAAGCACAAATTCTTCCATTTATGAATGTAATTTTTATTCATCAAAACATTAAATTTTCTTGATTTAACTGATAAATCATTGGTAAATGAATTAAACCATATAACTAGTTAAGTGAAACGTGCTTACTTTCAAATTCTATGATTTTAGACTATTGTAACATGATTCATCCAGCCTGTACTCCCTATTTTAATGATTCCTCTTCTTCATACCATGTTAATCTAGGAAATGTATTCCTTTCAATGAATAAATATTCTAAGGAGTCCATGCATAATAAACTAGGAAACAACTTTCCTGGGTTATAGTCCCAAACTACTTAATTTTGCTAATCTTATGTTACAGCCCAATCTTGCAAGTGAAACTGGCCAGTAATGTCACCAGTGTTAACTAAAATTTTTGCAACCTATTTTTTTAAAAAATTTAAACCTCAAAAATTATATTGTCTTACTAAATTACTTGGTGGGGGGCAATGACTCAAATATTCTGGTTTTGTTATAACTTTTCATTTTGTGTGATTAGATTAAATATGGCTATTGAAGTGTTACCATTTCCATTACTTTTTAATTTGTATTAAGTTGTCTTAGGTGATTTTGGTTATCCAATTAAATAATAAGATTGTTTTTATATTTGTCTCTATTTGGAATATTGAATAATAGGATAAATTAGGTTGGTGGCTTATTGTTTAATTTTCTTTCATAAGCTTGGCAAATATCATAATCTCCTTAGTTTTCAGAATCAAGCATCTATCATAAATTTCTTTGCATAAGGCAGTGGTACCATTTTATAGTTGGTATAGCAAGATTATAGTATCTTCATTTTACATAATCTATGGATTCAATAATGGAGAGCATCAATATCTAGTTTATAATGTAAGTTTAAAAATAAATATAGCTTATGAAGATAAGCTTATAAATTCATGGTAAATAGTAATAGTGTCGTTTGATTACAAAGTACAAAAAAATCAATTTTAAATATTCTAACACCAATCCATTCCCATGGAACCTAGACATCAAATTTAAGTTAAATGATTTCAAAACATAAGTTATAGCATGGGCAAAGGATGTGGCTTAATGTGTAAGGGTAAAGTAATGTTAAGATAGTTTTCCCTTTTTATTTGCTACATGGCCATGGTGACACCAAGACATTTGTGCCTAGGTAAAAGCATAAATATGTTATACACCTTTTTATTACAAGGACATGAAATTCAAGGGTAACCCATTTTATTATCCTAATGTCAACTTTTTTTCGAAGAATGTGGACATCAAATGTAAGTGAAAATAAATAAAGTTACCTTTTTTTCAATTTGGTATTTTGTGTAAGATGACATATGTCACATTTACACCAAAGTGAATAACATAAAAGAGGGGTATTCACATTTAAATAAAGGATAACAACATTTAAAAGTCATTAATGCACCATTGTAGGTTAGTGAGATACATGGTCATTATCTTATTTTGACCTCTAAAATGAACAACAAATAAAGTAAGATTATGGATTACATCTTGGATAATTTAGAGGTATGTTATTTTAACTGAGCTATTTAGATGGCATGATGAGTAATTTTGCCAATATTTTACACAACATACTTTATTTTTGGTACTTTCTCTTTAGATATTAAATAAAAATAAAATCTCTTTCATAGTTTGGTGTTCAAAGTGCAGATGATATTAGAGCTAGGAAAAGCATTTTTCTTAAAATTTTGATAAATTTATTTGGACGTCACTTTCAGCATTACATAACAGGACAAATTTCTTGTTTTGGTTTTTCTATAGTTTTCTAGAGTGCTTTTTTATGTGGAAAAGGTGATTTTTCTTCTATAAAAAACTCACTCAAATGGTTTGATTTTTCTTTATGTTTCCAGAAACCCATCATGCAATGTACATATAGTTTGGGATTTGGTAAAATCTTTTATTTATTCACATTATTATCAATTTTTACATGAAAAATGGATGAGATGAAATTTTGTTTTGATGGGTTCATCTCTATTTGTTTCATTTCTCATTATTGAGGTCCATTTTTGAGATGATGCTAGGATTTGTAATCTAGGACAGTGGAAATTTTTGGTTCTACCAAGTTTTTATTTGGGTATTTGAGGGTTTTATTTTTTAGTAGTATTTCATGATGACATGATTGAATAAATCTTGGATTTTTATATTTGCATGTTGAAATGAATTTTTCTTCCTACTAGTTTCAACCCTCAGTCTCATATTTTGCTTAATTTGTTTGTGTACTTATACACCTGGGGTTTTCATAAAACGTGACAATAGAATTCATAGTTATCTAAATTATAAAAAAATATTTGCTAATGAAATAATTTTGAATGACGTTTTAATTTCAAAACCTAATGGTTTTGATTATAAATATTAATGAATTTGTTTTCTCAAACATATTTTCATTCATGTTTTGTAATTGCTAAATTTGGTGATATGTATGATAGATGATTCTTAACAAAATATTAAATCTCATGCTTGTTGAAAACATTTTAGTTTGATAAAGCAGGTTTGTTTTTCTAGTCAGGAAATAGTATTAATTAGCTCAGTTTATGTGAGATTATAAATATTTACTACAATTTTAGCTTCATTATTAAATGATTTTCTATTGAACCCATTCAATGGCATAATGTGGGTAATATTCAACATGTTTGGTCAAATTGATTATATAAAATCCAAACAATAGTGTTTATTTTATGTAGTACATTCTCATAATTATTTTATTTTGGGTAAAAGCTCATTTCATATATTTGGTTGCCTGATAAAGATCGGTAGAATTTCAATCGAATAGATAATAGTAGAGATGGGCATACATGGATATTTATTTTGACAAGCTTTGTTATTTAGGCATGTAGATGAAAGTTTTATTGACTTTCTTAGTTGTGATAAGGCATGATATGCAACCTAGTGTATGGTTGATTCAACGTTGAATAGTTTCAATGTTTGACTAAGTAATGAAAAATATATGGTCTACTTGTATTTATTTTAATCATATCATTATGATTTGATATTTTAGGACTAGTTTATTAGGGCCATTTTATTATGGGACCCACCCAAGTGTATGTTTGGTCTATTATAAAATAAATATTTTAAGAGTTTTGTTAAGTTTGTTATGAACTTAAAAAGTTTCCTAAAACTTATAATTTTATTTTATAAAGTTACTTGTCTAAATTTAATTTATAAGTTTAAATAAAGTTAGTTGTTAAACCAACTAACTACTAGAAAAATTTATAAAATAAAGTAGCCTCATTATCGAAAGATAGAGGAACTCATTTAGGTAAATGCAATAACTCTCACTTTCATTTGTGCTTAATTTTTTAGAACAAGACTCTGAGATGATTATTTTTTACAGAAGATCAACACTCACTCAATCTGATAGGATAGCCCTATCTCATTTATTCTATGTATATCTAGGTTTAATTTCAATTATTTTATGATAATTTACTTAATATTTAAGAAATTTAATATTTGAATGAATCTAGATTTGCATTCACATACATAGAAACCTTGTTATCACTTGAATAATGATGAACATATCATGCCTAATATGATAGAAGTTTGATGTTTATTATGTTACAATTGTCTCTTTTCAAAACTTGTAATTCATGTATTATATTTATTAATGAAATCAATCTTTGTTTGGGGTTTCTCAATCATTTTTTATTATTTGATTTGGATTAATGCTTCGTTTATGTATTATAAATTTTATGTGATGTTTATTTATATTATTTAGTTAGTTATTTTTCTTTAGTTAGTTGTTCTCTTTTGTTTTTTTCTTTGTCTCTTCTCATTGTCTTCTTTCTCTCTCTTTGATTTGCAGTAGCCCTCTTTGAATTTGGAGATTCATTTATGGCATTTGTATCTGAAACATCATTTTCACACTTGAGGTATAAATATGTTTATAAATTAAAGATATTTTGAGTCACACTTTATTTTCCATCCCTCATCTTAGATCTATTTCATTATACTTTTTATTTATCTATGTGGCTACTTGGAAAATATTGAAGTTAGAATACAGGACATTGCTTGAAATACATATTTATTGAATCAAGTTTCTATTCTTCAAGAGTTTATCTAATGAATATATTTTCTATATCAAATAGAATAGATTATAGTTTATTGTCTAAACTAATTCATAATTTAGTGGATTTCTTATTCACTATATGAAATTTGTTATATTGAATGACTTATTATCAACATTAAGTTTATCTAGTATTATCAAACATAAATACATCTTTAATATTTGAGAGTTATATTTTAGGGACATTTTAATACACTTTAATCATGAAATATTTATCTGAGACCATCCTTCTTTGTGAAAACACTTCATCCATCTATTCCTCATTCAAACATAAACAATTCCTCTTAAGAAAGATATTATTTTCTCAAAACTTGATCAAGTGTATAACTTCATGTAACTTGACTTTTAAGAAAACCCATTACATTCATTGTACTAATTTTTCAATCATAATATTCCTATGATTAGACTGGTATGATTCCAATTTGATCTTCATCATAGACAAAGGGGTTAATTCATTGGTGTGACAATTTTTAGTGTCAATAAATTTGGAAACTCCACTGAGGACACATTTAATAAAAGGTCTCATATAAGACACTACCAATCATTTTCCACTACAATCATAACCCTGAGTACCTTCACACACCATGTGATCTACATAATACCAATCCACTAAGATCTAGTTGAGAGACAAGTACCTACAAAGGGAGAAAGAATTCAACCACTAATGGAAACTAAGAAAGTAATAAACCCACTATAAATTGGTATGGATAAGGATAAAAAATGAATATATTATCCTAAAATATTCAAGATACAAACGGGTAGGGTTCTATTATACCAAATAGAGGGATGTGTACAATGGATTTCCAAGCCCAATTTATAGAAAATGAGAGAGAGAATATAATGTAAAGATGGATTAGAGAGGCCATAATAACAATCACCCATCCAAAAATAGTTACAAAAATGAATGAGGTGTGGACAATAGTGTTGATAAGTGTTTTCATTGATGTCAAGGTTGATTTAATTGATGTCAAGGTGCATATGGTAAAGATGCATGGTGAGTGGTCTTTGAGGTATGATCTTGTGAGATTGATGTGACAAAGTGAGTTTGTTGATATTTTTATTATTTGGTGGTTTATGTCAAGGTTGATATCAAGGTTTAGGTCAGCATAAATTTTTTAGTATTATCATTGAATGTTCTTGTGAAGGTATGATGACAAGTATTTATGTAAGAGTGTTGTTAAGGGCAAGCTCAATTGGTGGTGAGTTGTGTTAAGAATATTGGAAGAGTGTTACTATATGAGAGTAGTGATATAAGTGTGTTATGAGTGTTATTATATTATATTGAGTGATATCATTGAGGTTAGTATGTTTTATCATAGTTAAGGTATCTTGCGAAGCCTATTTTAGACCTTGTGAGAATGTACATGCAACTAGCATGGTGAATTGAGTGATATCAAGAAAGTGAGAAGTTTTTTAGAATTATATGGGATTTTTATTTATGTGTACACTCCTTCTTAAGTGTTTTAAGGCCTTTTAGGATAAGGCATTCTATAGTAGTATGTACTTCGACCATACCTAGCCTAATGAGGTATATTGATCTATTGTCAAAGCATGTGAAGGGTGTATGGTAGAATTTAAGATTTAAATATGTTATATTTAATGAGAGTGATATGTTTACCATGATATTAAGGTGTGGAGAGTTCATAAAAATAGGCATAAAGGTCAATTCAAGGCCTACTAAAGTGTGAAGACTATGGTGTAGAGAGAAAGTGTAGCCTAATGGGGTATCATGATAAGTTTACAAGGCAAGTGTGAGTATGCGATCATTTAAAAAGGTGATTAAAGTTGTTTTAGGAACTTTTATAAATTTTGAAGTTTTATTTTGAATGATAAGGCATGAAAAGTTATTTGATGGTCTCTTGAGTGTTCAAAATGAAGGGTTCTCAACCCAAGAATGATTTTCTTGTGATCATTAGCTAATAAAACATTTTCATGATAACCCAATTTATTCATGAAATATGTGGAAGGTTCCTATGTGAAATTTATAGGCATTATATTTTGAATTTATGGCTATTCTTTATGAATTATTGTTAACACTGAAGATAGGTTTAAACCCTCTTAGAACCCTAATGAAGACCCAATGCTAAAGATATTACTCAAAAGTGATCAAGATGGATTGAATCACTTAGGTAAGATATTTTATATTGTATTGGAATCTCTTAGGTACCTCTAGGTGGTATTGGTTAGAGAGGAGCGAGAAAATGTTGAGCTACAAGCTTATTTTTTAAGAAGTTATTGTATAAATCAAAAGTTTCATTAGAGATAGTAAGAAAATAGATGGAGGAATAAGGTGGAGACTCATTTTTCATGTCTATTAATGTTTATATATAAGTTATATCCCTCAACTATTCTAAAATAGTAATTCAAGTAGGCCAATTGCTAACATGTCTAATAGAGTAAATTATACGAAACTTAGGTAGTAATGAGAAGTTGGTTCTAAGTGTGTTTTTAGGGTATATTTATGGATTAAAGTGGGTGGAGTTATTTTTAATGACTTATAAGTCATTTTCATGTCTTATATGATTTTTAAATATAGTGTAAGTGGTGAAAATGATGAAGCCAAATGTCTTGTCTAGCTCAGTGAGGTCTATGTGTAATGAGGTCAATAAATTGGTCTATAAGACCAATAGTTTCCACTATACCATATGATGTTTATATTTGAATATGGTATATATATTTAATAGTATAATTTTAATAAATATAATTTTTTTAAATTACATATAAATGTGTTATAAGTTTAATGTTTCATGATTATGTTTTTGATAATCTTGGTAGTTCTGAGTAAGCAAATTCCAGTGATGAAAAGTTGTATTTGAGTGTAATTTAATGAAAGAGTGATGAAATGTATTGAATTTTGTTATTTTTTTAAAATTTAAATTTAGTTTATTTCTTTTTAAATTATTGTAAGTTAGTGTAAGAGGTTGAAAAGTTAAATTCAAAATTACTCATTTTGTTCAAGTAATACTATGTGCAATAAGGTCAGGAGATTGGTCTACAAAACTAATGTTTGATAGTAGATCTTATGGTTTTTATGATTTATGTTTTTATAAATATGTTATATAATATTTTTAATTATTTATAATAATTTAAAGTGTCCTTTCTTTTGTTGGATGTCAAGCAGTTTCATGACTAATTATTAACAATTCTAGCAGTTCTAAGTGAGCATACTGAAGAGATGAGTTTAAGCCTTTTTACACTAAGTTAAAGTTATTAAATCATAAAATTATTAACCTAAGATCATGTATATTATTTTTATATGTTTTTTTAATCATGTTTGAGTGTTTTAAGTGAGTTCTATCTAAATATTTCAAGGCAAATTTATGGTGTACATAGGTCTAATAAGACTTCATACTAATGAGGGGTTTCAAGCAATGATTTGTTGTAAAGTGTCATGTTGAGCCTACAAGATATTAGTGGTTGTATATTTTATTATTTAATGATATTTTATTACCATTTGTGGAGTTATAAAGTGTTCCAAGGAAGGCAAAGTGTAACATGTATCTAAAGAAGTCCTATTAGGTCTCCATAAGGCGTAAAAGAGGATAAGGCCAAATAAAGGTGTGATCAACTAAATTATTTGATCGATTATTGTATATAACATGTATTAAGATGTATTAAATTCCTAATATAAGTGGACAAGTTATTTTGGCCAACCAAGAGGTGTGTGTTCATAAGTTGTGTATATAAACAAGGCCAATTAGGCCTATTTAGTCTAGTTAGAGGCTTTGATTGAGAAGCAAATGAGATATAAGATCCTTGAGTGGAAGGAGGTATTAAAAACCATAAAAATATTGTATAGGTACCATAATTAATATATAATATGATTTATGTTTATGAATATCAAGGCCATATGACCTAATTAGTCTTGAAGAGACATAGTTGAGCGAAGAAGCCTAGAAGACAATTTGAGAGGGTTAAAGAGTGTGAAGAGATAAATAACATGATAATAATTTGTTGCATGAGAAAAAAGGTGTTATTAAAGTGATCAAAACAATTATGTGTATGATTTGATGTTAATTCATCTAGGGGGTTAGCGCCTCTTTGCAATTAGGTGCTTGTTAAAGCCTAGTAAAGTGGGTGCTTGGCTAGTTGGGGTTGGTGCTCCACATGGAGTTGGCACTTCAATAAATTTGGTTTTTGTCTTATAATAATTTATTAAATTTTTAGATATAATTGGATTTTATTCCCCTTAAGGATTTCCCACATATGTGATGTGTTCTTGTATTTCATGTTCATACATATGGTTGTTTGTTGTTTGATTGATCTATATGTTTGTATTAATGGCTCATGAATGTTAAGTGGAATTGAATGAATGTTTTGAAGATAGATTCACCCCAATCTCTTAGTTAGTTTTCTTAAAAAAAATATCCCATGCTCCTTAGCCTATTCATGATCTTTACATAATTGAGGTCTTTAATGAGATTTTGTGGCATAGAAGTGTTACATACCAGTTTCACCCTATGACTTATAACCTTTGAATCCATAGATTATTATGGTTATTATCTAATTATTATTGATTTATTATTAGATTTATGACATATAATATTATGGGAAAGTGATATTGTTGATCAATATACATGATGTGATAATGGTATTTTATTATTCAGTACTATGTGAAAATGTATTTATTAGTTATAGATCATTGATTGATATTTATTATGACTCAAAATAACTACCTAATTGTTGTGAGGTGGATGCAAGATAGATCCTACCCTTAGAACATGATGAGGGGCAACATCATCAAAGAAGATGGAATAGATGGGATGATGGGAGATGATAGAAGAATTGCTAGTGACCCTACACATGCACATTATATTTTAAATGTTATACACATAAAATGTTAGTGTGTAATTAAGGATATATTATTTGTGATTCAATTCTTGATTAGATATGATTCCTTTACTTCTAATTACCTAGATTTTTTAGAATAAATCAAGAAACTAGATATTTAATTTTTATATTTGATTATTAATCAAATATATACTTATTTATTTATTAGAAACAATTAGAATCTTATTTATCTATTAGATAAATAAATAATTACCTTTATTTTAACTAATTTAATGAGCTTGAGTTATATTAATGTACTAACCTTGAGTTGAGACAATGAAAATTTAGTTTTCAAAATATATGCATGAAATTTATTGAAAACTAGGATTTAGATATTATTATTTAAATTAGTTAGCCTAAAATTATATTGGGATATATTGGAAATTATGGAATGATGATTGATATTAAGTAAATATGTTTTAAATAATAATTAAAAAATTTAAAGGTAAGTTGACTACGGTCTTGGAGGTGAGATAACTTCAGTTAAGAAGGTAGAAAAGATGCCATACATGGATATAAAGAGCATGAAAAGTAAATAGGCATAGAATAATGAAGGAAAAGATATTTTTATAAATAAAGGAGGATAAAATAAAGAGAGACATAGGGAGACATAGATATATAAGAAAAGGTGGATGTTTAGAGAAAGTTTACAAAAGCAAAAGAATAGTGCATTGATCATACAAGAAATTATTTTACAAGTTTGGTTCTATAATTTACATTTTAATGTGTAATGTAGTTATGAATTTATTTATATCCCTATTTTGATAATATATATATATATATATATATATATATATATATATATATATATATATATATATATATATATATATATATATATATATATATATATGCTTAGGTTGTGAATCCAAAATCAGATTTTAGCATATTCAATTTAGATAGCATCTAAATTGTTACTTGTAGCATCTAATTTAAATAACAACCCAATAAGATTATTCATCCTATCTTTATGACTGAGTTATATACCAATAGTCTAAATCTTATTTTGTTTAATTATCAAACATTTTTAGCATCCATAATATATAATTGCCAGTGTTGATTTAGGTATATATAAGCAGTGATAAAGTATATTATTGATAGTGCTTTAGTTGTGATAATTGCATTCCATATTGGAGTTTTGAATTTCATATTGGAATTCTATGTTCCATATTGGAGTCCCGTATTTCATAATGGAGTCTTGTGTTTAAATTTATAGACTACAAATAATATATGTGGGCAAAATTTTATAAATGAAATGAATTTTAGTATTATGGAAAGGTATTATTAAATATACTACATCACTATTTATTGATAAATAGGGGTCCTTATACATAGATACTTAAATAATATAAGATACATTTTATATACTTATATTAACTAGAAATTACATATGTTGATCAACATATAAAGTAGTATGCAGTTGTGTTTTAGTTATTATTTTTGGATTGTGTCTTACCTTAGATAGGTTAAAAATTATGGTTGTGTTCTACCTATTTAGAGCTACATATTACTTATTTTAAATAGCATTCAAAATTAAATATAGAGTTTAAATATAATCAAGATGTGTCTAAAAATATCAAACTGTGTTTTAATGCATGTGTATAGTGCTTTTTCAAATGCTACATCCTACCTATTTATATCAAAAAAATGCATTGGGTAGTGCCAAATTGAAATAAGAAGAATGAATTCAAAACATGACCAAAGATTAAACATTTTTCATAGCAATTTGTAGATTAGTAGTGGCTAGTGTTCCATTCCTATTGGGAAGAATTTCATATATTTTGGCTCTTTTTTTAATTTTTAATGGAAAAACTTTGGTTATATGATTTGATTTTATATAATGTCTAATTCATACTTCTATTAGGTGAGTATTAAATGTTGTCTACATTTTTTATTGATTATTTTAGATTGCATGTGAAAATACTAAGTGATAGAGTCCTAAAGTATAGGGTTGTGTTCCATAATGTGTGCAACGCCTCTTTTTCTTATATATATATATATATATATATATATATATATACATATATATATATATATATATATATACATATATATATATATATATATGTATATATATATACATGTATATATATATATACATGTATATATATATATACATGTATATATATATACATGTATATATATATGTATATATATATATACATATATATGTATATATATACATATATATACATATATATATGTATATATGTATATGTATATATATATATGTATATATGTATATGTATATATATATATGTATATATGTATATATATATACATATATATATATATATATATGTATATATATATATATATGTATATATATGTATATATATACATATATATATATATATATATATATATGTATATATATACATATATATACATATATATATATATATATATGTATATATATATGTATATATATACATATATACATATATATATATATGTATATATGTATATATATATACATATATATATATACATATATATATATATACATATATATATATATATGAGATTTAAATTTTTTTTATAATTATACCTTATAAATTAAACAATCCATTTGAGAGTTTAGCAAACTATAGAGGCATCAAGAGCTAGCATCCCTATTAGTTTACTAGCATTTGGGTGACATTATATTTTATTAACTGCATATAATAAATATGGTTGTGTATTACCTTAGGAGGTCTGTGTTTTAATAATATTAAAGGATAGCATTTATAACTATAGGTTGCATTTTATAAATGAGTAGTACTCTATAAATATAGATGGCATATAGGTTTTTATATTACATTACATTACATTATACACTCCCATACTATTAAACATTGAACTGGAATGTAATGCCATTAAATGTAAGAAATTATCAAATTAGATGATTCCATTAACATGGTATTTGATTAATACTATTCTTTATGAATTAAGAGAATAAGGATTCATTGCTTATCATTAGAAATATTAAATGTTTATATTTTTTATATTTCCATAAAATAACTTATTTATATAGATATTATAAATACTCTAATTGAGTCCATTGTTTGATAATTAACCAGTATGTTACCTTTGACATGCATGAAATTATAGTCTTTGATTAAAGTATACCCTGATTGTATGATATTTTATGGATTATGTTTGTCATAGTGATATACATGTAATAATAACATGTTTTAGATTCATTATAAGAATTTAATGGATGAATGTATGGTTATGATTGTTTCATTCCTAGAATATGTAAAATTTGAATGAATCTTTATGTTTTATACTATGTTATATATGTTTATATTATATTTTGCATTGATGATGCTATGTAGCTAGTGAGATGTATTTCACTAGCCTAGGTAGAACCACCAATGTTGGATATATAATCCAATCGAGTGGTGTGTTGTGTAAATATATTGACAAGGTCAAATTTGTAGAGTCATGTAATGAATAAAACTCATGTGTAATATATTTTGTAAGAGTATTAATAAGAGAAAGTGATCATACTTTTTTAGAATAAATTATTACATTTCGATGTGTTCCTAAATATTATGTTTTGGGTGGTATAATCCCATACTTATTAGATTAATAATTACATTGTAAGTTTTTTAGTTCATGTTTTAGTAGGGTTATCATGGATAGTGAGTTATTATAGTATTGGATATATTAGAATACTTCAGCTTAAATGTGTATACTTAGATGGTAAATACTGTAGTTGTTTGTTTAGACTCTCACCTACATTGACTAATTTAATGTATGTGTTGTGATAAGGCACCTAGAACATAAATGCTCTAATACCAACTGTCAGGATCTAACTCCTCAATAAGAGTACAATATGATTACCTTGTATAAGTAACTAAAGACAGAATTATACCAGAATTAACAAGTAACTAGAATTCACAAATAACATAGAATATGAGAGACAATACACAATCTTGTATTAATACTCATGCCAGAAGGAAATACAATGAAGATGCCACAATCTTCCACACCTCTTAGATGTATAGATCTCTTTCCCTTAAGATTTCACTCTCCTACCAAAAATGGTCCCAACACACAACTCAAACACATAGTTGGTGTTCACCTCCAACCAGTAAGTAACAATACTGCCAGTACCAAGCACTCAAAAGTACTTCAAGTAGATCTCCCATGAACTTGAAACAAATTACAACTCAAATGATCTTACTTACCATGTAGAACTTCTTCCTGATCTTGCAACAACTTGCAGATCAACCTATTCTTACAATTGGAAAGATCTACCTTGCCTTCCTCTATTGCTCTTAATTACAATACATGCCAATTGGTCTATAAATAGATCCCATACTAAATAATAACTTAGACTTCTAATTTACAATAATTAGACACACAGCTCAAGACTCAAAATAGTCTTTTACATGCAAACAATTGGTTCAACAAACTAACTATTCATGCAATGAATAGTTTTGGAATAACACAGGTGACCGACGTCGGTCGCTGTCTGACTAGAGGTGACCAACATCGGCTAACTCCTGCCAATGTCAGTTGCCCTTTACACTAAAGATGGCTGACGTCAGTTACACTGCTGATGCCAATATCCCTAGAACTCAGCAACCTCCTCCATGTCTACATTAGTGAATCTTTTAGCTCCACAACCTAACAATCTCCCACTTGGAGATAAATAGCTACAACTATACCTATACCTGTACATCATCTAGTTTGTTTCCTGGCTTTGTATCCCTCTTCAAGATCACTCTTGAAGACCAACCACCACAAATCCTATGGTGCGCCTCCTGTCATCCAAATCACCTTCCACATCTACATCTACAAACCCATTTAGAAATGAACTTGACCCTGCATAGCATGTGCACCTACTACTGGTCCCTCTTAGATATCTGAGAATCCACTGAACTACCCTCTAGTGCTTCTTTCCTGTATTAGCTCCAAACTTGTTGACAACTCCCACTACTTGGGAAATATTAGGTCTAGTACACATGTACTTAACCTCATCATGTGAATTAGGACACTATTCATAGAATTGTCCAACCATCGGTGTGCTAACTGGTTTCACACAATCATCTAGAGATAAAATCAACCTGTGACCTTCCATGTCTCTAGAACACAACCATGCCAAAGAATCTTTCTACTCCCAGATTCCTCATGACACACCTCTGAACTAACTTTACCTTTAGTTCAGCAACTCCCTGCATATGTGACCCTGCAACAAGCACAACATATAATAATAGGATAATGTAGCTAACATTATCCAACTTGGTAAAGAAAACACAATGGTTAAACCTCTATTGTCTTGTAGCTTACTCAAGACCATATACCCTGGCCTTTCATCTCACGTGTCCATTCCCGCTCTTCTTTATCCTGAAAATCCATTCATCTCTCAGTGCTTTCTTCTAGTCAGCAACTTTACCAAAAAACTCTTGTTTGGTTCTTCTCTAAAGAATCACATTCCTCATCCATGCCAAGCTCCCACTATTTTCTAGATTCTACCTACTCTGCTTCTTTAATAACTTCCTGGTTCTTGACCATCAGTGAACAAAAAGTAGTGTAAAGAAGGGAAATGATGAATTTGAGGCTTACTTACCCTTTTAGTCCTCCATATGGGCATTTGAGACTCCTTGATAGCTTGTTGTCCACCTAAAATCTGTCTTAATGACCGATGTCGGTCACATCTCAGTCTGTACCCAACTGACATCAGTTCCATGCGACTGTCTCATCACCAATGTTAGTTCCCCATGACTGATGCCGGTGTTTATTTATCTGGAGTCACTGATGTTGGGCTGCACATAGCTGATATCGGTCCCTGTCTAGATGCTGACGTTGGTTTTATAACCGACATCTGTCTTTGTGTTTTACTTGTGAGCGATGACTTTTACCCACGAGTTCCTTTTGGATCAAAACCCTGTCCAAATCAGCCTTACTCTACTCAAAATTCTTTAGCCCCTTGCATTGATCTCTGTCCATCATCTTCTCCTTGAAAACCAAGACTTTCCTATTCTTGTCACGAACATTAGATTTCTCAAGAAACGTCACTTTCTTTCTTTGTTTACAGAAATATCGATCCATGATTTTCAAATCTGAAAGCATACCCTTTGACTCAAGAACATGCATCCCCTTCTTATTCATGTGACCAAGCCTATTAAGCCACATCTTCGAATCTACAGCTGAAGTAGATAAACTAGAAGGAGAATCAGTAATACAAGTAGATAGATAAAGTGTACCTACTTTCTTACCTCTTGCTACAAGTGCACCCTTGGAAACTTTCCAAGAGTCTGCTATGAGAGTTACTGTAAAACTCTCATCACCCAACTTTCCAATAGAAATCAAATTCCGAATTAGGACTGGGACATGCATGACCTCCTTCAACACCCATGTGTTTCCTATTTGCAATTTCAGCTTCACTTTTAATTTGCCATCCATTTGAAAAGGCTTACCATCCCCTAAATAAATTACTCCAAAGTCTCCCTAGACATATTCATGAAAAAATTCCCTATTTGGGGATGCATGGAAAGAGGCACCAGAATCTAAAACCCAAGATTCTACTTTATCCAAGGAACATACCAGAGCATCCTATGTAACAATACCTGTAACATCTGCTTCTTCAGTTCCTTCTTACTGATCTTCAACCAACCAACAATCTTTATTTACATGCCCTTGCTTTCCACATTTCTAAAAGGTTATTCTGCCATACCTGGACTTGGATCTCCTACCTATATTGGACCTTGATCTCCCATGCTTGATCTTCTCTCTTTGCCTTCCTCTACTTTCAATAGTCAAAGCATTCCCTGATGATTCACCTATGCTTTTCCTGTGAATTTCTTGATTCAAAATTACACTCACAACATCATCCACTTTTAAGATTTTTGAAGTAGACGTAGTATTACTAACTGCCATTACCAAACTCTACCAACTTTTAGGTAATGAACATAAGATTAAGAGAGCCTTAATTTCATCATTAAAAACAATATTTATTGAATTTAACTGGTTTACCAAACCATGGAAATCACTAAGATGACTATGTACCGATCCACCTTCCTGCATTCACAAATTAAATAATTGCTTCATAAGAAATACCTTATTTGAAGCTGAGGGTTTTTTATATAAATTTGCCAAAGATTCCATCAAATCTATCATTGTCTTAGCCTATGATAAGTCAGAAATCACAGATGATGCAAAGCTTAACCTTATAGATCCTAGAGCCTTCCGATCAAGAACCTCCCATTCTTCATCCTTCATATCTATGGGCTTGCATGCAACCCCACCCAATGGTAAGTACAAATCTTTCTGATACAGATAATCTTCAATCTGCATCTCCATAATTTATAGTTCTTGCTATTAAACTTCTCCATTCGTAGCTTACTTTCTTATGCCATTATTATACTCCCACTCAAATAAAAACCCTTGTGAGTGACCTATAATTAAAAAACACTAACCATATCTGATACAACCTGTTAGTAACCCAACCAAAAGCTCTGATACCACTTGATAAGGCACCTAGAACATAAATGTTCTAATACCAACTATCAGGATCCAACTCCTTAATAAGAGTACAATATGATTACCTTGTGTAAGCAACTAAACACGAAATTATACCAAAATTAACAAGTAACTAGAATTCACAAATATCACAGAATATGAGAGACAATACATAATATTGTATTAATACTCATGCCATAAGGAAATACAATGAAGATGCCATAATATTCCACACCTCTCAAATGTACAGATCTCTTTCCCTCAAGAGTTCACTCTCCTACCAAAAATGGTCCCAACACACAACTCAAACACAGAGTTGGTGTTCACCTCCAACCAGTCAATAACAATACTACTAGTACCAAGCAATCAAAATTACTTCAAGTAGATCTCCCATGAACTTGCAACAACCTACAACTCAAATGATCTTACTTACCATGTAGAACTTCTTCTTGATCTTGCAACAACCTGCAGATCAACTTGTTCTTACAATTGGAAGGATCTACCTTGCCTTCCTCTATTGCTCTTAATTACAATACATGCCAATGGGTCTATAAATAGATCCCATACTAAACAATAACTTAGACTTCTAATTTACAATAATTAGACATGCAGCTCAAGACTCAAAATAGTCTTTTACATGCAAACAATCAGTTCAACAAACTAACTGTTCATGCAACAAACAGTTCTAGAACCTCATAGGTGACCGACGTCGATCGCTATCTGACTGGAGGTGACTAACATTGACTGATCCTACCGAGTCAATTTCCCTTTGCACTAAAGATGACCGACATTAGTTGCACTGCCGATGCTGGTATCCCTGGAACTCAGCAACCTCCTCCATGTCTGCATCAGTGAAGCTTTTAGCTCCACAACCTAACATGTTGGTTATTACTTGAACAAGAAGTTTTATAATAGTTTTTAGGATATCATGTATGTGTTCATACAACCTTGAGATTGTAAAAAAAAATTAGGTTAAACTTTTATGTGGTTGTATGACATGATTTATTATTTATACTTGATTGAATTAAAGCATATGATTCTATGCATTTATGACTAATTTGTATGACTGATTGTGGGAAAACTTGTAGCTATGTATTAAAACACTATACTATGATATTATGGGATATCATGGGTTGTATTTGTTTGGATCTTATTTTAGTAGCATACTTAGGTGTTATAAATTGTAGACATAATTTCTTGTATGAATTAAATAATAATGTATGTTTCATTCATGTGTTGATGAAATAAATGTACACTTTTATTAATCCTATGTTTAGCATGTGATGTGATATAATTGATACGATGATGTAAATTATATAAATTTTGAGGATAAATTATGTGTAGCAAGATATTAATGTTTCATGTGTGTGAATTACATGTTGGTGTGATATTTTGTAATAAAGTATGTTTTCTATGATACAATGCATGTATAGTTCTAGAAATCATATAAAACTTGGGTACTTGTTTGTTATCTAGATTATTTCACTTTTATATCTACCTATCCATCAAGGGATCACCATTTCCTAATAGGGGATTGATAGTTCGTGGTTGGCATGGAAAAGTGCTCGGATGATGCTCTCCCTCCCCACTATGGTACTTACTTTGAGACTAAACTTAAGATTATTAGTGATGCATGAGTTGGTTTGACTCAAGATTCAAAGAGCTTGGTATCTATTTATTATATTAAAGTTGAATTCATAAAGGAAATGTAATTATATTATATTTATATATTTGAGTAGTAGTTTTTATATTAGTGGGCTAGTCGTGAATATGTCCTAATGTATTTACTTTCCTTGGCATTGTAATAAGTTATATTGCATTTAGTATTTAAACTTGGAAATGTATTTGTATTAAGATTAAGATTTAATAAGTGGTTTTGTATTTCTTTATGGAATTAATGTTAATAAATTAATTTTAAATAATAAAAATTATTGTATTTTCTAGGTACAACTTGAGGGGTTGTTACATGTGGTATTAGAATTGTGGATCAAATTCTAGGACCTAATGAGTTCATTAGCATTTTCATACCTTTTTATTTAGTAGAGAGGATAAATGTGAATGCATATATGGTAAATTGAGTATGTTCCCTAAGATTATTTATACACCCTTAGATTTTTTAAAGGGTTGGCTTATCGAGTGTCTCATTGGTGATGGTTGTATAAGGTGTTTGTGTAGGTAAGAGCATAGCATAGTTCATGAATTGTGAACAAGAGTTTCCTACCATATTCTTGATCTTTTAGATTGAACACATCGAGTGTGATTATGTCTTACTTTTTAATAAAATCACCTTCACCATTTATGTTTGTGTATTATGAGTGTTTTAAAAATCATGGAGTGATTCCTACTTAGGTATTTATGTTTTAGCTTTGTGTCTTGTTTATAAAAATACTAGGATTGGGAATTGTCTTGTAGTTATGTGTAGATGTCATAGATAAGAATTCCTTTATGTTAGGAGTTTTCTATGTGGATTAGCATCCTTATATTTCTATAGACTTGAGAATAAAAGCCATCTTTCTTAGTTAGTTTAGAGGTGATTTATTATTCTCTTACTCTCCTCTTACATCATTTTAAGCTACCAAGAACATTCATATTTACATAATGTTAATTTAAGTGTTTTCTACTTTTTCTGGTAGAAGATGTAGGATTGGATGGATTGATACATCTTTGTGGTTAATATTTCCTTTCAATTATGGAAGTAATTTGTGTTACTTCTCTTGCAAATTTTTGTAAGTGGTTAGTGATTTGTCAACTTGGGTTTTAATATTTCCTTTTATCATGTGAGAGTATGTAGGATATTTTTTTTCAAGATATTAGCTCTCTACTTCCCACTTGTGACTTTTTAGAGTCACTTTTTTATCTAAGCTTGTGTACTTGACCATGAGGAGTGGCCAACATTGAATTTATATAAATTATAGTGATTATAACTATTATGTTTTTATATACCTTTGTTTAGATTGATATTATTCTCTTTTTAAAGCATGTTATTTTGAAGAGTTATATATGTACATTTATTCATGATAAAGTAAGTTATAAAATGTGTATAACATCTTGAAAGTCTAAAAGGGTTGAGATAAATTTTTAACTTATTGAGTTTTAGCCAAGCAATCAGGGAGACATTATCTTTCTTATTTCCTTTATAAGGTTGTAAGGATGGTATAATCCTTAAACTTTGTAAATTATGTTAATTTTTATATTATTTACTCTTAAATATGAGTATAACACTATAGTTTAAGCTGTGAAATATGATATTAGTTATACTTGGCTAGTGGTAACTTAATTCAATTATGAAATAATTGTATGATTTTTTTTTATGTATGTTGGTACATCTAGAATTATTAAGCATATATTAATTATTTCTATGATATTTTGGTGCAAAATAATGTTTAATTTAACCTTTTGCACATTTTTGGATATCTCCAGGTCATAAAGACATGAGAGAAGAGTGGTGAAGTAGGAATGTAAGTTATAAGTAATAGGATGGTATCCTACTTAGTCTCACATTGAGTTGGTTTTTTAACAATTTTTCATCTCTTATATGTACTTTTATAATCTAAGATTTGATAGATGGACTTGTCAAATTCATTTGTATGACCATACACATGTATACTATGGATGGGTATTCCATAATTTTGTGTACATTGGAAATGTAGTATTTCTAGTTTCTATTCATCATCATATTTGTTAGGAGATTCATAGAGTAGTGACACTATTGGCATGTTATACTTATTTGAAGCTATGCATAGTAGAAATAGTATTAAATTATACACAATTTTTTCCAAGTTCCCTAAACACTTTCTTTGGAATGATAAATACACTCTCTAGGTTAGATAGATGTGCATAGGCACTAGAAGGTTTTGTGGAGATCTCCCTAGTCATTTTTTTTGGCTTTTGTGATGATCTCATGTGTTTTTTGGGAAGTCAGTGACACTTTTAATGAGATATTATAGGCTTGTCTTGTGGTTCTAGACCATGTAGAGGTCATGATAGAACAAATCAAGCATAAGTGACATTCATAAAATTTATTTGTATGATATTAAATGTCATAGAGTAGGGTCTTATGAAACCAATACTCTAATAATAGTACTGATTGGGAGAGATATAATTAGTTATTTAGGTAAATTTCACATTTATTTTCATGATTTAATACTAGATGATATGTTTTCAAATTTTATTAAACTCTATTGATATTCAAAAATATCATCTGAATAAGTATCACTAGGATGATGACCAATTTTTTTTTTGGGGGGGGATGTTACATCCCAATTTCACCCTAGGATTTATAACCTTTGATTCCATGAAATATCATGGTTATTATCTTATTATTATTTTATTATGAGATTTATGACATACTTTGTTATGAGATAGTGATATTGTTGATTAGTACACATGATGTGACAACTCTATTTTATTATTCACTACATTATGGATATGTATTTGTTAGTTTTGAATCATTGCTTGATATTTATGATGACTCATAATAAATACCTACTTATTTAAAGGTTTATGTAGGATATATCCTACCCTCATAGCATGACAAGGGAGAGCATCATCAGAGAAGATGGAATAGATGGTATGATGGGGGATGACAAAAGAATTTTTAGTGATCCTACACACATGCACATTAGATTTTAAATGTTATATACATAAAATGTTAGTGCATATATAAATAAATATTTTTAGTAATTTACTTCTTGATTACATAATATTCCTTTACTTATAACTACCTACATTTTCGGGAATAAATCAAGCAACTAGATATTTAATTGCTATATTAAAATGGTAATCAATTATAAAGTTAATTTACTATTAGAAACAATTAAAATCTTATTTATTTATTAGATAAATAAAAAAACACCTTTATATTAATTACTTTCAAGAGCTTGAGTTATCTCAATGTACTAACCTTGAGTTAAGACAATCTAAATTTAGTCTTAGAGATACATGCATGAAATTAATTGAAAACTAGAATTTAGATATTATTATTATTTAGATTAGTTAACCTAAACTTATACTGGGATAACTTGGAAATTATGGCATGATGATTTATATGAAGTAAATTATATGTTTTAAATACTAATTTATAAATTTAAAGGCTTGTTGACTATGGTGTTGGAGGTGAGACAACTTAAGAAGGGAGAAAAGATGCCATGCATGGATATCAAGAACATGCAAAGGAAATGGGCATAGAATAATGAAGAAAAAGAGAGTTTTATAAATAAGGGAGGATAAAAATTAAGAGAGACATAGGGAGATGAAAATATTGAAAAATTAGTGGATTTTTAGATAAAGTTTAGAAAAGAAAAAGAAAAGCATATTAAACATACATGAAATTATTTTACAAGTTTGGTTTTGTAATTTACATTTTTATGTGTAATGTGGTTATGAACTTATTTATATCCCTATTTTGATAAAAAATACAATTAGGTTGTGAATCCAAAATCAACTTTTGGTATAAGAAATTTATATATCATCTAAATCATTACTGGTAGTGTCCAATTTAAACATCCTAGTAAGAGTATTTGATTTATCTTTTTGACTAAGTTATATACCACTGGTCTGAGTCTTATTTATTTTAATTATCATGTGTATTTAGCTACTATAATATATAATTTATATCATTGATTTAGGTATATATAGGTAGCATTAAAGGATATTATTGACAACACTTTAGTTATTATAATTGCATTCCATATGGGAGTTTTGCATTTCATATTAGAGTCCTATGTTCAATATTAGAGTCTTGCATTTCATAACAGAATCCTAAGGTTCAATTTATAGATTGAAAATAATATATGTGGGTAGAATTGTATAAGTGGAATGAATTTTAAAATTATGGTATAAAATTATTAAATAGATTACATCATTATTTATTAATAAATACTTTAAAAATTATGGTTGATCAAGTGTGTTATAGACTAATTGTGAGGATGGTGGTGTAAAAGGTGTTTCCTAGCCATCCACCAAAGTAAAAATCCTAGGAGATACAAAAAAGGGATGAGGCTAGGATTATCCCCTGGGTGAATTTGGTAGAATGGATACCCCTCAGGCCTTGGCACCTAAGCCAAAGAAGCATTATGTACACCTAATCCATGTAATCATTTAGGGTTTTAATCAAAAAATAATAATGGCTGCATTCTACCTATTTAGAAATATGTATCACTTCTTTTAGACATCATTTGAAATTGAATACTTATTTTAAATATAATCAAGAATCATCTAAAAATATTAGAATGCATTTTAATACATGTGTATAATGCTTTGTCAAATGCTACATCCTACCTATTTGTATTAAAAAAATGCATTAGGTAGCATCAAATTGAAATAGGAAGAATGAACTCAAAACCAACCCAAAGACTAAATGTTTTTCATAGTTATCTATAAATTATTATTAGGTAGCGTCCTATTCTTATTAGGTAGTGTTTTATCTATTTTGGCTTGCATTTTAATTTTTAGGGCAACACCTTGCTTATATAATCTAATTTTATATAGTGCCTATGTTATACTTGTATTAGGTTGAGTATTACATGTTGGCTACATTTTTTTTTGACTATTTTAGACTGTATGTTACAATACTAAGCAAAAAATTCTTAATATATAGAGTTGTATTCCATAATGTGTGCATCGTCTCTTTTTATTATACATATTTATGAGATTGAAAATGGTTTGAGAATTATACCTTGAAAATTAATCAATCCATTTGAGAGTTTAGAGAATAGTTGAGGTATCAAGATCTAGCATCCCTATTAATTTATTAGCGTCTAGTTAATGATATATATTATTGACTCCATAGTATAAATATGGTTGTGTATTACTTTAGGAGGTCTACATTTTAATAATATTAAAGGATAGAATTTATAGCCATAGGTTTTATTTTATGAATGGATAGTAATCTATAAATGTAGATGGCATTTAGGTTTGCATATTATCTTACAATACATTATACACTCTCATACTATTAAACATTGAGCTAGAATGTAATGTCATTAAATGTAATAAATTATCAAATGCCATGATTGAATTAATGTGGTATTTTATTAATACTATTATTTATGAATTAGGAGAATAAGTATTCATTACTTATCATTGGAAGGATTAAATGTATATATTTTATATATTTCCATAAAATATCTTGTCTATAATACTATTAGAAATAATCTAATTGAGTCCATTATTTGATAATGAATTAGTAGGTTACTTTTGACATGTATGCAATGACAGTCTTTGATTAAAGCATACCCAAATGGAATGATATTTTATGGATTGTGTTTTTCATAGTGTTAGATATGTAATAATAACAAGTTTTATATTCATGATAAGCATTTGATATATGAAAGTATGATTATGATTGTTTCATTCTTAGCATAGGGAATTTTTGAATGAAGCTTTAAGTTTTATACTATACTATATATATTTATATTATATTTCATATTGATGATGCTATGTAGGTAGTGAGATGGATTTCACTAGCCTAAGTATCACCACCAAAGTTGGATATAGATAATCTGATCGAGTGGTGTGTTATGCAAATATGTCACCAAGGTCAAATTTGTAGAGTCATGTAATGAACAAAACTCATGTGCAATAAATTTTGTTTTAGTATTAATAAGAGAAATTGATTAGACCTTTCTAGAATTAATTGCATTGTGATGTGTTCTTAAAGATTATGTTTTGGGATGTATAATCATGTACTTACTAGATTAATAATTATAGTGTAAGATTGTTTGTTCATAATTGAGTAGGGTGATCATGCACAAGGATCTATGATAGTATGGGATATCATATAATACTTAATCTTAAATGTATATACCAATATGGTATATCCTATATTTATATGTCTATAATCTAATGTACATTGAATTATTTAATGTATATGTTGGTTATTACTTGAATAGTATGTTTTCTAATAGTTAGTATGATATCATGCATGTGTGCATATAACATTGAGAGTCTAAATGAATGTTAGGTTAAAATTTTATGGGGTTTTATTGCTTGCTTTGTTATATATACTTTATTAAATAAAATATTATGATTATATGTATTTATGACTACTTTGTATGATTGATTGTGTCTAAAATAGTAGTTATATCTTAAAACACTAGACTATGATAGTATGCGATATCATGGGGTGTATTTTTTTGGATTGTATTGTATTATTTTGGATTCTATATTTTAGTGTAAACCATACCAAGATGGTATAAATTGTAGGCATTATTTCTTATATGAGCTAAATAATAATGTATGATTCATTTATGCATTGATGGAATAAATGTACACTTTGCTTACTCATATGTTTAACATGTGATTTGATATGATTTTTAGGAGGATGAAAATTATATGAATCTTGACGTTAAATTAAGTATAGCGAGATATTATCCTTTCATGTGTGTGATTTACATGTTGGTGTGATATCTTATAATATAATGGGTTTTCTATGATACACTACATATATATTTTTAGAAATCATACAACACTTGGGTACTTGCTTTTTCTTTGGATTCCAACACTATTCTATCTAATTATCCATGAAAGGATGGTAATTTACTAATAGGGGATTGTGTGGGGGATCTATGGTCCATGGTTGGTGCAAAAACCTTCTTAGATGATGCTCTTCCTCCCTGTTGCAATACTTACTTTGAGACTACACTTGAGATTATTAGTGATACACGATTTGGTTTGACTAGAGATTTAGAGATCTTGGTATCTATTTATTATATTAAGGTTTGATTCTAAAGAAAATGTAACTATATTATATTTATATATTTGAACATCAATTTTTGTATTAGTGGACCAGTCTCGGATATGTCTTAATGTATTTACTTTCCTTCGAGTTGTAATAAGTTATATTAAATTCAATATTTAAACTTGGAAATGTATTTGGTTTAATCTTAATATTGGTTAAGTGGTTTTTTATTTATTTTTGGAATGAATGTTAAGTAATTAGTTTTTAAAAATAATTAATGCATTCTTTTAGGTACAACTTGAGGGGTTATTACAAGAAGTGTTGTGGATGATCTATTTTTGGTCATAATTAACTCCATGAAGGCATCATGCTCTTTAAAAATTGTCCAAAACTTCTTGATATACATTAATATATAATGAACCTATTTTGGGAAGGTAGTTATATGTTTAAACCCTTGAGCATAGCCATTACTCACCTAATTGCCATCCTTCATTCCACTTATAACTCATACAATGCATTTGTCACCTTAGTGAGAAAGAGACCTAGAAATTAGACATTTTAAAGCATGCTATGATCTTGATAATGACTTGGAGAGGTTGATAAGGGGATTATTATTCCCTAGAGATCCTTTTTACCATGTGAGTAGACCTACAACACTCTCTTCTTAATGCAAATGAGGGTTACCTCTCCACTTGACTTTAAGTTTCATAATTAGGATTACTCATGCCATTATAAGGATTAAATAATGAATTATGGGATACCATTACATATTTTTGTAGGTCTAAGAGGCCTTATAACTCACTCAGGAGTTCAAACATGCTCAGGAATCATGAAAATAGTCCCAAAATTAGACATTACAAGCATTTTCCTTGCATATTTTACCCCACTCATACCACTATTCTTGGTCAACAAGGGGAACATATGAATAATAGGTGTCTTATAAAATTTATAAATGTGTTTTAGGTACATTATATCTATTAGGAGTAGTTTTTTGGTCATCAAGTTCTTTCTCAAGGTTTGGAGTGGCTAGCCATCTTAATGATGATTTATAAAGCATAAGCCCTAGATTAGAGACTTAATGCCATGAATCTTGAGTGAATATACCCCCTAATATTTTAATAATATATCTTACCTCCATAAATCATTTATAATAATATTTTATCAAAATTTAGTTCTTCTCGAGCTTCTTCTAGGCAATTTGGGTATACCTACAATCTTAAGAATCATTAATAAAGTTATCCCCATGAATCCAATTCTCTCTTTCATGGATTTTAATTACATATTCATCATAATATTTCCCTAAGAGAATTGGGACTCATTCATTTTATTCACAAAGTTATTAGACTCTCAATCTACATCTCATGTGGTAGGTCTATGATGGGAAAGCTTGAGGAGGTCTATTAGGCCAAATGTAAATTTCCTAACTCTCCCTACATAGAGATGACTCTTGAGGGTCTATTACTTCTCAAAAATTTCTCACATGACTTTGAAATGGTATTAATGTGACTGATCTATCAAACCCCTATTTTTACCGTAAAAACCATGAAAATTTTCAAGTTTCCCTACATCTATACAGATGAAAGTACAAGTATGTGAACTAGTGATGAGCCCTTCATAACTTATAAGGTGTTTTAAGTGTTATCCTAGAAAAAGTAGTGAATTATAAGCCATATATATCACCCATAATATACTTTAAGATTTAGGCAACCTATTATAAAATCATCTTGAACAGACCTATATGTGTATTATATAATCTTTTAAAGTTTTGAGTTTATGAGTCAAGGCTCACTATAAGGTGAAAATGGCTTGATGTAGTTATTAAGAATCAAATGTTTTTAGGAGACCTCATATGGATTGATTTTATCTAATTCAAACCACCCATTTGGACCTAAGTATTTTGCATCTAGATATTTAATAAGGTATTGCATTTGACTAGTTGAATCAAACATCTCAATGGATAAGATGAAATCTAATCATCCTTAAAAACTTTAAATAATACAAAGAAACCTTAAACTATGATAAATATCCCATGAAATCAATTGGATTTGATTTTTGGGTGGTTTTCTTGAGAGCCATGTGATAGTTTATCTTTGAAAGAAGAATTCCTCCATGTTTTTGAATCACCCCTATAAACTAAAGAGGGCACCATCTATAAACATTAAAACTTGAGATTTTTTTCCATGAGAGTAACTTAAGTTATGCTTGAAGATTTTCTCATTTTATATGTCAGGTATTGAATAATCTTAAAGGATATTTGATATGACCCATTGGTGACCATGTGGAGTCTATGAGAGGCATGGTGGTAGTATGGAAAGTCTTATCTTATCATCCTTGTGTATATAATAATAAATTCATTAAATCCACAAATCAATCCTATCTTAGAGAAGATAGATCCTACTTACACTTTTAATTGGGGATACATTATATAATAGGGAACATAACCAATTTATATCCACTAATCCCAATTATGGGATATCTTACCACAATAGGATCATTAGGGAGGGTTCCAAAGCCTCTAATCAAGAAAAAATATATAATAACCCTATCTAATTTTTATGTTTTCATATGCACTATACTAACAAGTAAAGAACTTAAATATAATATCGTGTTCACCAAATCTTATGGCACAAAGTGGGGGGTTAGTAAATAAACAAAATTAAACATGTATGAGATCATCATAATTAATATATATATAGGTAAGAACCTAATTCATGGAGAGGAAGAGTAATATTATTTAAAAGCTATTACTTATACTACTTCTATCTACTAATAGAGAGGAGCAAAGTTAGAGATATTTACCTAAAAGATGAACCTATCAACACTCAATCTCTCCCTTGGCCAAAGGTGCTTTGAAAGAGGTTTTTTTGGTTTGTAAAGATCATTAAGAAAGGCTAAATCATTGAAGACTTCTCCATAAGACTAGAATCTTCTCCAAGTATAAACCCTAAGCTAAGAATAATCAAGTAGAATGGTGGAAGAGAAGATTGTAAATAAGCACAAATGACTAATAAATATTCTCTACTCTCAAATAATGGAAAAATAGATGTGTTTATATAGGTATATTTAACCCTAAACTCTTCTAAAAGTTTTGGTTAACAGGGTTAACCTAGTCAACCTAATATCATTATTGATAAGATCTCACTAGGTCATGGACTAGTTTGGATAGGAGTTGACCTAAACCATACATAACTTTTGTCAATAAGAGTATAAGTTTGACATAGCCAAAATATTCATGTAAAATATCAAAAGAAGTTTTAGGTTAGGAAAAGGGTTAATGAAGGTGTAAAATGACTAGAAGACTATGTAAAAGAGGAGGCCAAACTTAGGGGAATGTTTTTAGGAGCTAGTTGGATTAATAATAAGTGGAAATAAGGGAAAACAATATTGTAAAGCACTTATATTATGCCTAACCCTTTCTTAGTGCACCCCTTAGGGCTTGCACTCAGATAGATTGAGACTCAATGGTTTCTTATATGATAGAAAGCATCAATAATCGATAAAGTTTGAAAATATTATGTGTATACATATACCCCACTCAAATTTTTTCATGTATCACTTAGGTGAAATAGGGTATGGTCCTTTAAAAAAGAACATAGTAACACAATGTTGAGGCTAAAAAAAATTTGTAGTATTTAAAAGCAAAAATAACTAAATTTAAATGATGGAAATGGAAATAATTAAAAATTAAATGTATGTGTACCTTGAATTACCTTTATTTCTAGATGGTTTTATATTATGTTCATAGATTTTATTGTGGAGGGCACAAAGATTGATTTCAACAAACCCAAGAATATAATACTAAAGAGCCAATAAACATAAGAAAGCCAATATAATTGGTGCTATGTGGATGGGATGTACTTATAAATTTTGAAAGGTTGGGTGACAAGTTTTATGTTAGACCAAATGATGAATTCAAAATATTTAGAGTAAATTGGGTAACTGAAAATATAAGGCTACTAAAGACTGAAAAACTCAAACAAGTAAACCTTAAGTAAGAAAGGAAAATCCACCAAATCAAACCAAGAATACATTTTAAAAAGGATGGTGATCAAACATAAATTTAAAAGCAATAAAAATCCTTAAACAAATATGGACAATTGAAAATTTTAAAACAACATTAATGAGGGAGCAACAAAAATCCTTAATAATGGAAAAAGTACATGAAAGTAGAAATAGACTTTAGTATCTAGAAAAAGGTGGTAGAATAATAAAAAAATGGTAAAATAAATAAAGGCACACTATAAATGTAGATCCATGGTGTAAGTAAAGTAATCTTTAGTCACTCAAATATATTATTGTGTTCTAATAGTAGATAAAACCAAAACAAAGTAGTGTTAGCATGTTTGTAATATGTGAATAAAATGGAAGTATAGAAGAGGGAAAAGAAATTTAGAATCACATGTGCTTATCAAGGGGGGAAATGAAATGGGTGAAGGGGAGAATGAAGGACAAACCAAGGTAGAGGATCTTTTTATTGAAGTCAAGACACTCAAATTAGGTTTATCAAAACAAGAGGACTTTTAACCTCAAGGACTCTTAAGATCTTCTCTTGGCCACATAAGTATTAGGTAAATAAATGAAGTATGTAAATCACCCCATGAAGTTTATATGCATGAAAATTAAAATGGACCTACCATCACATAATGTGTTCCCTATTCTTAAGGACCCCTTATAGAGTCGTCAGTCTACTACAAAGATTGGGTACTTACATGATAAATTAGGTAGCACCATAGAGTTTATTGAATTCTCCTATTCCATTATACTAGCCTACTACATCCCAATGGACCTCAAATCTATTTTGAGGAAAACTATGGAATTTAGTTAAATTAGAGATAGGAAATGTTATTTTAATCACATCTTTTTGTGTGATTTTGACCTTTGAGATTTGTGTGTTGCCTTTTGTTTCAAATGATTTAGATTTTAACTTTATTTATGGATTTTTCTATTCTTCTTATATATGGATTTGGAAAACCAAACATGGATTATAAATATGAGTTTAATTTTAATACTTGAGACTTGGTTGCTAAGAGAGAAACTCAGAGAGCATGGTGTCTAAGAGTCTCATAAATCTAGGTGAAATAAAATTTCTAGCTTGACTTTGGCCTTGTTTTATCCAATGTAGAGTGAAAGAAAAAGGAAATCAAGAGGAATAAAACATGAAACAATTTGAATTACTTCAAATAAAAAAATATGATAAATGGTGAAAAATGGATACAATGACAAAAAATTGTGATTCCTTATTATAATAATGAGGTAAATGTAAGGAAACATGCTAACATAGATTGTTGTGTAAATTTCATCTATCAAAATAAGAAGAACCTAAATTTGAGAATAAAGATAAAGAAATTATAACCATTACTAAAAATATTATATAAAAGGGATAAAAAGATGGTTATTTTATGAGGTAGGCCAGGTCTTATCTATGGTCTTACATTACAACTCATAAAAGAAAAACAAAAGGGGTACCAAAAAGTGTTGGAAAAAAAATGGGATAATAAAAAGATGGTATTTGTGAGGAAGGCTAGGACCTATCCATGGTCTTACACTATAACTTATAAAATGAAAAAACCCCAAGGGGTGCAAAAAAGTGTATAAAAAGTATGAAAAGTGGATAAAAGTAGATCATGAGGAAGATCGGGTCATATACATGGTTTTATAATGCAACTCATGATCAAAGGGGAAATCAAAAGACCAAAAAAATATTAAGGTTTGTAAAAGGAGAGAATTATTGTAGAGTGTCAGACCCATGTAAGTAACCTACAAAAAGTGTTAGATAAATAGCATATATAAAGAAAAAAAGGAAGGCAAGGAATAGGAAAAATACTTCTTGAAGAATTGTGCATTAGTGGGCTCTCTAAAAAAATAACCTTAATTGGTTTGAATAAAATAGGTACTTAGACCAAGAATATCCAATACTAAATAAATGCCCCACCATTTTTGGGCATTTTACCTTATTTTTCATTAGTTTAGTCTAATTTAAGGACAATGTGACCAACATTAAATGGGAAAACTTCGACTCATTTGTTATGTTGATTGGCAATATAGGCTTTGTATTGGTGATTGTGTTGTAAATCAAAAAGATAATGTTCATCAAGAAGATCGAGAGCATGAAGACAAGATTCATGTACTTCTTCATCAGGTATGATACCATGAAGAGATAGACAAAGAGAGGGAAGTTTAACTTCTAATGAAAGGACTGATTCAAAACCATAGACTAGAGAGAATGGTGTTGCATCAATGAAAATACATATGCTAGTATAATATTCCCAAAGAGAAGGATAGTGATGAAGGTGTCAATCCATACCAGTTTCATGAATTATATTTAAGAGAATTTTATTCAAAATTTTATTGGTGGCCTTAGCTTGTCCATTACATTATGGATGATAGGGTGTAGAGAATTTGTGATTGATTTTAAATTTAGTATAGAGATATTTGGCATCTTTGTTTTTGAAATTACCACCATTATCTAGAATAATAATATGAGGGACACAAAAGTGGAAAATGATTTGACTAAGGATGAATTTGGAGATGATGGTCAGTGACATTAACTAGGGGCATATCCTTGACCCATTTGGTAAATTATTATATAGTTATGATTATAAATATATGGCTATATTGAGATGAAGGTAATTTTCCTATGAGATCTAATCCTCACATGTAGAATAGCGAAGGAGATTTGATAGTTTGAAGATACACCAAAAGTGATGAATTATGTCATCATGAAGTTGGAAAGGAGTACACTTTTTAGAAAATTCAATAGAATCCTTTTAAAGAGTGGGCCAAAACTATCTAGTACATAAGCATTTGTAGGCTATAACATGTCTGTTATAGTGGCAACTACAAATTCCCACATGTGTTTGTTTAAGAAGAGGAAGAAACTCATCTTACATAAAATAACAAAACAAGGTACCTTTAGTATTACAATAATGTAGAATTTTATATCACAATACATATTTAAAAGCTTGTTTATGAATGCGAGTCATTTTATGGGAATTTAGGTTGGGAGGATAAGTTTGATGTTCCAAAAATTGAATGATGTCTTTCTCCCATAGGATTTATTGAATGTTGATGGCCTCGATGCATAACATAAGTGAATCATGTGGTTAAATAGAGGATGGAGATTTTATTATTTTGATTATAAAATTGGGATTGGTAAGAACTTGGTGTAGATGAAAAAGAGATGCTAAAGAAGTAATAAAATTAGTAATAAAATTTTGATATTGAGGGATAGGCTAGATGGTGAAAGAAATGAAATATTTACAAAAAGTAGTTGAAACTTGATGATAATAAATGAGATTCTTAATTTTAATTTGGTAATCACCATTGAATTAGTAGAAAATGAGTTAGGAATCACCTAAAGCATGTAGATATTGGATATCTAAATAAAGGGTAGATTTCATGCCTAAGATTAAAGCTTTATATTCTACCATGTTGTTAGTGACATCAAATCTTAAGAAAAAAGCTAAAGGGATGATTTTTACAAGATGAATCATAAGAATACAACTTGTCCCATTTCTTTGATGGCATTTAGCACCATCAAAGTGAATGGTCCAAGTATCTTCATGTAAATCAACATTGATTTTAAGTTCTTCAATAACTATTTTTGGTTTAGTAGTATCAGGGAGGATAGTGGATTCATCAATATTAATTGATTCAATATTGGTATTGAATTTATGGAAGTAATATTTAAGATATATGGCTTACTTGAGACCTTTAATATAGATAATATTATCATTAGGAATACTATCTTGAATGCGGTTGGTAGTAGGCATGGGAGTGGTAGTAAGTTGATCAATGATGATTTGTCCTTTGATAGTTTTTGGAGTAAAAGTTTGGAGATCAAATTCCATGATAAGGACCATCTACTTTCCAATTCTATCTCCAAGAATAAAGGCTTTGGAAAAGAAGTTATAAAGGGGTTCATAATGAATGGCAACACAAGTGGTGTGAAAATCATATAATGTCAATGTTTTTTAACTATGAAATTTATGGTGAGGAAATCATGTTTGACTATTGTGTAATGTTTCTCATAATCAATGAGGCCTCATATGATATAGTAAATGACATATTCACTTCTATTATCATCTTGTTGGGAAAGAATTTCCCCAACTAATATGGGTGTGGAAGAAGTATATAATATCAAAGTTTGATTATTTCAAGGGAAAAAAGAGTAGGTGTGTGAATCAATGATTCTTTCATATTATAAAATGATTTTTGATAAGGATCAATCCAATATAATGCCTTAACTTTCTTAAGAAGAGAATTGATAGAGTAGATATGGTAAGCCATTTCAAGGATGAATCATATAATTACCCCAAGTTTATCAAGATAAGTGAAAATGTTTAGGATGGATTGAGGAATGGGCATGTTGATGATATCATTAATCTTGGTAGGGTCAAAATTGATGTCATATAGAAAGACTAATAGTATTAATAGTTTTTTAGATGTGATAACAAAGACACATTTGTAAGGATTTAGTCTAACTTTGTATTTGAGAAGACAATCGAAGATGATGGTAAGATTATAAAGATGAGTCTTGTGACATTTAGACTTACCAATGAGGTCATCCAAATAGATTTCTACAATTTTGTGGATAAGATCATGAAATATATGAGTCATTTCTTGTTGATAAGTAGATTGGGAATTTTTGCATCTGAAGGGCATTTTAACATAGCAATAAGTGCCCCATTCTATGGTGAAAGTGGTTTCATGATAGTCTTGGGGGAAATGTGAATTTGATTATAGCTTGAGAAGCCATCCATAAGAGATAACATTTCATAACTAGTTGTGGAATAAAAAATGGAATTTATTGAAGGTAGAGGTAAATTTTCCTTGGGATAAGAAATATTATGAAAATAAATGAAAATGCAAATGATCATGGTAACCTTTTTCTAAATAGGGACTATGTTATAAACCCATTCAGAATAGTCCACTCATTTGATAAAATTGGCATTAGAAAGTTTGATAATTTCTTTGTGACATAAGGTGGAAATTTATATTACTTTTGATGCACAAGTTTAGCATCAAGATAAGGTATGATATTTTGCACCATGATTCTCAGGTCAATACAAGACATGTCCTCATAGGACTAGGCAAATATTTCATGATATTTATCTAAAAATAATCTAAAGTTATCATGTTTAGTAGGTGAGATATTATGATAAACTATATTTGATCAAGGGAATGATGGAGTACCATATTCAATGTGAGTAGTTTATTAAATAAATATAGCATTTCTATCTTAGAAGTGGTATGGTGCACTGGGTAAAGAATAAATTAAATTAGCTTTATGGTCAATGCTAGCAATGAAGTTTTTGAAATAAGGGGCCTTATTTTTGAAATTCCAAAGTTTGTGATGTTGTCAAGGAAGTTGAGATTCCCAAGCATGAAGTAATCCAAGAATAGATTTATCACTAGACAAAGTGGGAAGAGGACCATAATACTCAACATCTACTTCAAGATCAAGAATTTGATTACCATGGCAATCATATTCAAAAACAATCTAACAAACATCTATGACCTTATAATTGATTGTAATCTTGGGAGTAGGAGTAAATGGATTAGATGGGATTGGTATATCATTAGTTTCTTTGATGGATAAAATTAGATGTAACGATGGGATCTATAGGTGGTAGAGAAGATGCAAGAATCTCCAAAGTTCCATAAGGTAAGATTTGTTCTATCACCCAAGGAGTATCAAGAAGTGGAGAATTAATAAGAGCTACATGACCTTCAAGAGCTAATTCATGATCCATGGAAATGATATGGACATCTCAGTTCAAAGCATGTATTTGAGATAAAGTTTTTTTGATAATGTTGAACATCTAGGTCTCAAGATTGAGCTTAGGCTATGATGTAGTTATCATCATAGGTTGGAGAAATGGTACATGCTTTACATTCAGGGGGAGTTTTAGAAGGTCAAATTATGAGGTTACTAAACTTATGTGGAGATAGGATGAGAGGATCTTGGAATAATTTGGCCAATCCATAGTCATTGCAAGTGAAAGCATATTCTAGCAAAGAATTTCATTAGAATCACATAGAGGGGGAAAATTAGTGATCTTATCAATGAGAGGTATAGTGCAATCAAAAGGTAATAAAGAAGGAAGAAACCACTATGATATATAGGGAGGTAGCTTAGTAGTGTTACATGTATGTTGTAAGTCATTAGGTTCATAATCATTTGAATCAATAAGAGTGACCTGTAAGTATAGATTGATGTTAATGAACTTAGGTAAGGTATCATTATTTTTGGTAGGAATGGTAGGGATGTGATATTGAGATTTTGGATTAGGAATCTGAATACTCAAAGGGTTAGGATCAACCTCATGTTTATACCATTTGCTGTTATGTAAGAATTTGATGCATTGGCTATTGGAAGAAGTGACAGGCCTCATTCTATGAGTCAGATTATGACTAAGGACTATGTTATAAGATAAGGTTATATCAAAGACCATAAGTTTAGTTCATTTGGTCTTAAATTTGATTGTTAGGGGAAGCCAAATACAACCAAGTGTCTTTTGATTATTTTTATCAAATACACAATAGGTGAGATGGGTTTTCTTGAGATGATCCTTATTATAGCCATGTTTTTGGATAATCCACAAAAATGTCACATTAATATCAAACCATTTATGAACTAAATCTTTATGGATAAGGGTAGTATTAATGGCTATTTGAATGAATAGTGGTGGTTCATCAGTTTGAAAAAGGATCTCATCATTAATCATTTCCTCTTCATTAGATTCAATATAAGGTTTAGAAGAGGGATAAATAGTTTTAATTTTATGCACATTGGTAGGTTGAGGCTCCATAGGGGATGGTTCTTCATCTATAGAATATGGATCTTCAAATTCTCATAATTTTTATATAAGGAACTTGTGATGATAAATGGAAGTAAAAACTAACTCCATAAGTGGATTCTTATAAGGAAAGGATTTAAAGTCTTCCAAAAAGTTATAATGGGATTTAGAAGAAGAACTAGTGCAAGGTTTAGAAGGTAAGGTAGATTATAAAGGAATGGAAGTTAGAGGTTTAGAAGGAGTTGGTTCATGAGGAGCTTCTAAAGCTAAATGAGTGGTGGTAGTATCTTTGATAATTTTTTATTCTAAAGATGGTTTTTTGGGTTTTGTGATAGGATCTTTGTGAGATAATTTGTGATTATAATTAACCTTATCTATGTTACATTATTGTGAATTGTTGTAATATTGGTCATAGTTGGCATCAATAAAACAAAATCCCTTGGTAGTTTATTGATTATTAGATGTGGAAAAAGATTTTTTGGTTATTAGAAGAAGAATATTTAGAATATTTTTATTTTTTATAATTGATGTTATACACTTAATGATGAAATTGGATTATGGCTTCGTGATTAAAGGAATCACTAAGAATATAAGATACATCAAATTTATTAATCCCTCAAAAAAATTCATGAGAATGACCAATGTTGTCATGGAACCATTAGAATTGATTAGGGGCATACCATTTAGGAGGACTGTTAGGATAAGTAAAGGTTTTATAGGGTGGTAAGAATTATTTCATTTCTTGCATAGTGAGTGGTATGTGAGAATATGGGGGAGAGTCAACTTTGGAAACTCCTGGATTGGTTTAAGGAGTATATATGGTGGTGGCATTAGTATAAGTTTAAAAAAGATCCTCTAAGGAATTCAGTATTAGGTTTGAATTGATTTATGGGGAAGTCTTGATGTTTATCTTGGTTAAGAGGTTTGTAAGTGTTTAAGGATCAAAACTTCAAACCTTATATTGAAGTGAAGGAGTTAAATTAGTTATAAAGTGTGAAATTTTTTTGTCATCAGTCATGTTATAGTTAGCTTTATGGGCTAGATATTTCCATCATTTGATAACATCATGAGATGATTCAATGGGAGATTGCTTAGCATTGCTTAAATGGTTAAGCAAATTTTTAGGAAAATCATTATGTTGAAAATCTTTGACTAAAGGATTGACTAAATCATCTAGTTACCAAATAGAGTATCAAGGAAGTTGGTTATACTATTCTAGCACATCACCAATGAATGTTTTAATTAGAATTTTGGTTGTGGTGAAAGTATTAGTTTGGATCCACTCTTTATAAATATGGCCAAATGCTTTGAGAAAAGATGTAGGGTCTTTAGTCCCATCATACTTGATAGTTAGAGATATGTTACCAATATCAATAAACATAATGACGGGATCTAAAGGATAATTATGGATATTTTGAATCATATTGTTATTCATAATAGGTTGAGTAATAACATTTCTTGAGGCATCTCTAAGAGGTAGAGGAATAAAATTGGATTGGCTTGAGGATTGAGAACTAGAGGTTGATTAGCCATATTGATCAAATGATGTTGTAATTTCATCATTTGAGAGGTATTATAAGTTTTCATTATGTTCATTTTTTGTATGACTTGTGAAATAAGTTGATTCATATCAATTGGTGGTTTGGTGTTTATAATATAACTCCATGAATGGGTATTAGGGGAGGGTTATTAGAAGGTAGATTATTTATGGGATTATTAGATATACTTGTGTTAATTGCTCCCACATTATGTTTAAAATATTTTAGATGATAATTATCTTGATAGGTACAAAAAGGATCAGATACATGTACTTCATCTTGAGGTGTAATTTGGACCATGTTACAATCCATGGACAAAGGAGCGGAAAAGGTGGTCTAAGAGTGAGGGTTCTCTTAGGAGGAAAAGAGAAGGAGAAATGAATATCCCATATAGTGTCAAAATGTATTTAGTTTGTCTAATAATATTATAATAGGGGCCTTCATGATGATTTAAGGAAATGAATAAAATTATAAGGAAAGAAAAACAAAGAACTAAGTTAGATAGACATAATAATAAGAATACAAAATCGACTAAGTCGACCTAGTGCTGTAAACTGGAAAAAACAATGTTTGATAAGGATACATGGTTGACCAGGTCAACTTAGTATTGTAACCTAATTTTTAAAAGGGATAGAGTGTTAACTAGGTTAACTTAGTATTACAGGTAGGAATAAAAATAGTTTGTAAGAGACTATGTCAAATAGAATGATAATGTACTAAAACTAGGGAAAGTTTTTTTAATATAATTTGAAAGAAGAAGAGAAATTAAGTACATAAACAATTATATCAAAGAGAGTAATTCAATTGGGGTACACAACACAAAACCTTGCGCCAATGTTTGAAAAAAAAAAATTATAATACAACATACAATAAGCAAAGAGCAAACAATCAAATGAAAAGTAAATGCTAAGTGGTCATCCTCAATGTTGTTAAATTACTATAAAGTTTTAGTTTAAGTGTGATAGGGAAGTTTGTTGAAATTATGGAACTAGAAATCAATCTGTGTATGGTTTTATGATGTTTAGGTTGAAAGGGATATGTGTTGGCAATGATAATGGATTGGTATTGGGGAAGAATTATAAGGAAAGAAAAACAAAGAACTAAATTGGATAGACATAACAATAATAAGATTACAAAATTGACTAGGTTGACCTACTACTACAAACTAGAAAAAATAAAGTTTGATAAGGATACAAGGTTGACCAGGTAAATGTAGTATTGTAACCTAATTGTTAGAAGGGATATAGTGTCAACTATGTTGACTTAATATTATAGGCATGAATAAAAATAGTTTGTAAGAAACTATGTCAAATAAAATGATAATGTACCAAAAATAGGGAAATATTTTTTAATATTATTTGAAATAAGAAGAGAAATTAAGCACACAAACAATTATATCAAAGATAATGATCCAATTGGGGCACACAACACAAAACCTTGCACCAATGTTGGATAATACATTTTTTCTAATACAACATACAATGAGCAAAGAGCAAACAATCAGATGAAAAGTAAATGCTAAGTGGTCATCTTGAATGTTGTTAAATTACTATAAAGTGTCATTTTAAGTGTGATAGGGAAGTTGGTTGAAATTAGGGAAATAGAAAGTAATATATGGATGGTTTTATGATGTTTAAGTTGAAATAGATATGTGTTTACAATGATAATGGATTGGTATTGGGGCCTACCCCTCAATTCACAATCATATAGTGATAAGGGTGTTGGTTGATTTACCAATATATACCATTAACCATGTGTTTATACTTGGCTAAAAAACCAATTCATCTTCCCCCTTAGTTATGAAATCTTAGAATGTAGGCCTTGACCAGATAAATGTTAAAATGTATTTTGAAATTATGTGATTTGGTGGTATGCACAAGAAAGAAAGAAAATTGAATATAAATGGTATAATAAAAAATCACATAATCAAACTATGTCAGCTATTCTACACATGAAAATAACTAAAAGTGAAAGTGTGAATTAATTACTAGCATGTAGTTGTTAATTCCCAATTTAAACATGGTATAGAGTCAGTTCAAATGATAGTGTATGTAAACATTACAAAATAGACTTGATAGGGTCACTACTATACTACATAATCAAGAGTCCTTAAGAACTAAGTCAACCACATTGACCTAGTCTTTTAGAAAAAAGATATACTATAGAATTAGGTTGACTAGATCAACCTAGTTTGTTATAGGATTGTAGTTTTGAAGACTACAAAATTTGCAAAATAGAACTATAAAGAAGAACTAAATTCAAAGAGAGAGAAAGAAAGGAAACTTGGTGCATTGGAAGATGCTAAGGACTATGAAATTTTTATTGAAGTTCCTTAAATGATACTTTCAAGTTCTACTAACTATGTCAATTTGGTCAAAATAGTTCTATAATTCCCTATTTGTTTAAGCATATTTAAGATGAGTGAGTCAACCTAGTCAACCTAGTTTATTACTTGGAAGCTAGATTTGATACTAAGTTAACCTGAATGACTTCGTTTTTTGCTCTAGAGTTGAGTAAGAGACTAAGTCAACCTATTATACATAGTCTACTATATGAAAGTGAGTAAGAGTATTGTGTTAACCTATTCGATCCAGTAACTTATATCTAATGAAGACATGCATAGAAAGAATAGAGTCATTTTGATCGGAATGTGTGTTAAACCTATGATATAATTTATAAAATATAATAACATTGTCAACCTAGTATCACAAATATACAAAAATAATAAAATTATAGAAATAAAATGTGTGAAAGAAAATGTACAAGTGTTAGATTCACATTAGGTTTACTAAAATATATGCAATAAAAAATGCATCAAATCCACAAATCAAACCTAGCTTAGATGAGATAGATCCTACTTAAACTTTGAAATGGGAATACATTAAAAAATAGGTAACATAACTAATATGGATATTATATACCTAATCAGGGGATCTCTTACCACAATAAAATCACTAGGGAGGATTTCAAAGCCTCTAGTCAAACAAAACTACGTAATAAACCTAAGTCCTATTTTTCATATTCACTATAATAATAACATGTAAAGCAAATAAATATAATCTAGTTCTAACCAAAGGTTGTGGTACAAAGTGGGGTGTTAATAAATAAATTAAAGTAAATATGCATAATAGAATCCTAATTAAGTTATGTATAGGTAAAACCCTAATACATGGAGATGATGAGTAATATTATTCCAAAGCCATTACTTATGCTACTTCTATTTACTAATAAAGAGGAGGAAAGTTAGAGATACTTACCTAGAAGATGAACACATAGAGATGTAATCTCTCCCTTGGAAAAATATTCTTCATAAGAGGTTGTTATGGTTTGTAAGGATCACTAAGATAGGCCAAAGCATCCAAGATTTCTCCACAAGACTAGATTCTTCTCCAAGTAGAAACCCTAAGCTAAGACTCCTCAAGTATAATGGTGGAAGAACAAATTGTAAATAAGTTAAAATTAATAATAACTCTTGTCTACTCTCAAATAATGGTGAAATGGATGTGTTTATATAGGTGGATTTAACCCTAAAGCCTTCTAAATGTTTTGGCCAACAGGGTCAACCTAATCAACCTAGTATTGTTATTGACAAAAAATCACTAGGTCATAAACTAGGTTGGCCAAGAGATAACCTAGAACCTAAATAAGTATTTTTAATAAGAGTAAAATTTTGACACAGTTGACATAGTCATGTAAAATATCAAAAGAGGTTTTAGGTCAAGAAAAGGGCTAATAAAGGTGGAAAATGACTAGAGTGTGAAAAAGAGGAGGCCAAGCTCAGGGGAGTGTTTTTAGGAGCTGAATACATTGATAATAAGTGTAAATAAGGGACAACAATCTTATAAAGTACCAATGGTCTTCCCAACCCTTTCTTGGTGCACCCCTTAGGGTGTGCACTCAAAGAGATTGAGACTCAAAGGGTTCCTTCAAGATAGAAAACATCAATAATTTATAAAGTTTGAAAATATTATGTGCATATAACTTATGCTTTATTTATTCACGAAACACATATATTATAACATACAAACCTATAACCTACCAACCATGGAATATTTGATGTTGATCTAGCCTTATAGGTTCTATGAGAGAATGATTAGAGAATCTTAGGATATTCATCATATCTTTAGAGATATTCCCCCATTCTCAAGTTATCATAATGAGCTTGAACCTCTATCAAAACTACATGTAATTGAGTTTCTGGGGTTCGTAAAGGGTTTAAGACCACTTGGGGGTCTTGATGATTTTTCATAAATAGGAAGGCCTTGATATGAAAACTAATGCCACTAATTACAAACCCATTAGGGACTCTAACTCTAACAAAGATATTGGGATTTGAGTCAACCTATACAAATCATACCATTCACCTAAAAATGGCCATTATGAGCTTATCAAGAGCTTGATGGAGATTTTTATATATTCTCTACCTTTATTTTGGTTTTGTGAACTTGGATTCTCCTTTGTGAAACTATAAGGAATCCACATAAGTTATTTGATATTTATTAACCCTATCATGATTCTACGTATATGTACATGTCCTAAGAGTACTTGAAAATCATCTTTTGTTTGCATTTTTCATGTTTGAGATCTTGAGAATCTGTTAGAGATAAAAAAAGAGAGAAATAAGAGGTCAAATACACTTTTAAACTAGAGGGTATATATGAAGAGAAGCTAAAGAGACACTTTTCAAGTGTGTGGGGATCTTTTGTGGTGAATGAAGGATGTTTGACCCTTTACAAAGACCCTTTTTACATATAAACCATGATATAATGACTTTGTAATGGTTATGAGACTTTTTGGGGATAATTTACCCTTGGTGGTGACTTTTGTGGCTAAATGATGTCCTATGGACCTATTAACATTGTTCACATGGTTTAAACATCCCTCTAAGGCAATACACACATGATATCAAATGCAATAAAAACTGAAGTATTTACCTTAATATTTCCTAATAGATACTTTAAAATAAGCTAAAGGTTCCAAATAAGGATATCATTATTCCCTTGTATTATCTCTAATCCCCTTTATTTTTCCACATTCTATAGGTCCTTGGAATGCTTTAATGAACACATGGTTAATCATGGACTACAACATCATAGGTCACCCCACTATGTGTGATTTTAGACAATGAAGGTCACACTAAGACTTGACATAGACTCTTATACATAGTCAACATAAGATGGAACCTTGACACAAGTACAAATAAGATGAGATGGTGACTACCACAACACTCCTTGACATTAACACAACATCTAAACATGTTGATTATGAACCTAATGATAATTGACCCTCTCCTAGACTATTATGACATCCCAAAGACTCTTGAAGATGACAAGGACATTGTTTAAGTTCTTAAAATTATAAGTTAACTCTTTTTTATTCAAAGGTAAGAAAGACATCAACAAGACCAGAGATGTATTTTTGGGGGTTATAGGTGCATGGATGGTAGTAGAGAAATGCCTATGCCATTCCCCCTAAGAAAAATTGACAAATATTTTCCCTCTCATAATTCATGGTTGTATGAGTAGGTTTGAATGACTTTATGTGATTTTAAGAGATATAAGGAATTAATCACTTTACACACACTAATAGTCTAAGTATAAATCAATACTTATTATACCATAGGTTGAAGAAGACTCTAGTGCTCCCATCTTTCATATTTTTTCTAAGGGACTATTTGTAGCTTATGCTCACCCTATGGTAAGAAGGTTTATGACCTAACAATTGAAGTTAGGTAATCATAATCTCTAGATTTTAAATGATTAACTATCTTCTCCTAATAGAATTAGCTATTTTTTGTTATTTCACAACATGTCCAATTTTTAGGTTGAAAATAAGGACCCTCTTTATTTTAAATTAACTTTTGGTGATATATCTCATGATTATAGTTTTTCATAGAAAATTGGATTAATATTTGTAATGCTTCATATGGGACATAACTAAGTCTTCAATAATCATGATTATCTTTAATTAAGTGGATAAAGTATATTAATCCCTTATTTTAAATCATTTTTATATAGACTTTTTCCTTTAACTGTTTTGGCTTGAATATTTTTCTATTCAAATGAATGGTTTTAATTCTTTGTATTAAATGACTTCTTGTATAAATTTTTCTTGTCAAAGACTTGGTTTTCTTAAAAATATTTACTTAGTCAATTCCATTATTTCCTCTTAGTTTTTCAAAGACTTATTGGGGCCTATCAGATTATTCTGCACATCTAAATCTTGATGATGCACATATTTAGAGTCAAATCTATTGAAAAAATGACTATCATTCTAAACCCCCATGGTCCATGAGATGGTACCATGTGGCACAATCTTGATGACCTAGCTCTATGAATAATTGAAGAAATCAACAAAATCTCATAGCCTAAGAATATTTAAACCTTAAAATCATTATATTACTATCCCAGTGACATAGAATTGGAATGATAATGAAAATCTTTGTACCCTTGATGGCATGGGTTTACACCACATGTCACCATCCCCAAATCCTGGGATCTTGAAGGATTGAAAACATTGAATAAAAAATCCTAGGGTATTAGTATTATCATATATAATTCATGAAGAGATTAATAAAATGATAAAACACCATTTGGTAAATATTGATCAATCATAGAGTAAATCTTAAGATGGAAAAAAAGAAGCCACTTTATCATGGCAATGATAGATGCAGATCAAGGAGAAAGAAGCCAAGAATAATATGTGGATTCTAGGTGGAAAATTGAAAGGATATTGAGCCCTAAAAGACATCAATGAATGAGGAAGAAACATATAAAATATGTTATACCTATTAATCTTTTAGGGGTGTTAGACTTAGTAGATCTTTAGGAGAGCTTGATGAATGAGGAATAAATAGATAGAAGTTGTTAGACCTATCAATTCTATGGTTGTTAAAATTATTAAGGCCTAGGTGGATCAAGAATAATTAAAGGTCACCATGTATTCACCTAATGACATTAGTAGGGTGTCAAGTAATAAATTGATAGTCATCAACCTATCATAAAATTTCAAACCTAAGTCATCCACTTGATGGAATCCCACCATGTATCATAACACATAGACCTTAAAACTAATGCTCTTTTAACCCATAAAAATATGTAGAATATAAACAAAGAGATCCAAAACATATAGAAGCCATATGAAGTAATTGATTAACAATTGAAAGATTGAAATATTATCATTAACATCAGTATCCATAAAAGATTTAGTAAGGTACATTATATATTTGAAATATAAACATGTCCTTAATTCCTCATGAATGTGGGATTAGCTTTCAAAATGACATAAAAGACACCTCAGCAAGATAAAATAAACATGTGTAGGGAAAAACCATTAAATGGAATAAAAACCTACACTAACACCCCCGTAAGTGTAGCTTAGGTGGGTAGTATAATTGGGTCCTAGCTCAAACACCTAATGAGGTACCAAAGTATAATAAAATTCCTCCTAGAGGAAGATGTTGGAGTTGCCCAAACCTCAAGAAGAGATTGAAAATGAACATACTTGATCTCAGTGAAAGGTTTGGTCAATATATCAATAATTTTATCCAGTATATGGATGTAGTGGAGATCAATGACCTGATCATGGATGAGATCCTAAATGAAATGCATGTGAACCTTGATATGTTTAGTTCATTTATGTAGGATTAGATTCCTATAGATTTGGATTGTGCTTTGGTTTTCATAGAAGAGGAGTGTTGGTCATACAAACTAGATGTAAAACACAGTGAAAATCCCCTAAAGCCAAATAGCCTTAGTGGAAACATTATCAAATCCTCTATCTTATACCTCTATATAGGACAAATCAATAGCATTCTAATTATTTCTTGACCAATTAATCAACCTTGAACTAAGGGAGAACTTATATCCTAAAGTAGACTTATGATTCTGAAAGTCACCAGATCAATATGAATCTATATATCCAATTAAGTAGATGTTCTTTCTTGCTTCATATCGATCCTAAAACTATGAGTACCATAAATGTAGTGGAGGGTCCACTTATCTACTTTCTATTGAACCTCATGGGGTTCATACATGAATCTAGAGACCATGCCTACTACATATGAAATGCCATATCTATTATTCATAATGTATATGAGACTATCAATGACTTGTTGATATGAGGTAACATTAACTAGTGGACATGGATAATAAACCTTAAGTTTCAAACTAGATATAAAATTATTTAGATCTAGCTTACACTCAACCATGTTAAACTATGAAATCAAATAAATAATGTACTTATATTGAAAAATAGTGATCCTAAAGTTATATTGATAAATTTCAATCTCTAGGAAGCAATACAACAAGCCCAAGTTAGTCATTGAGAACCTATCAAACAAATTAATTTTCACTATTACTATGGTGGATGTAGAACTCCCTATTATAAATAGATCATCTACATAGAGTAGCATAATCAAATAGGTAAATAATTCTATCATAAGATGTAGAAATTTAGATTAGAATGTAATTTAATGAACCCAATCAAAATAATAAAGGATTCTATATTGACATGCTAAGATCAAGGAGATTATTTGACATTTTAGATATATTTTTGAAGTTTAAAAACTAAGGAAGAATATTCCACAAATCCTTCTTGTTATTCCATATATATTTAATAGTTAAGGTCACCATAAATAAAGGCACTTTTCACATCCATCTGATGAACGTATGAGTGATGAGCTATAGTAATGGTAAGAGTAAGTTGGATTGATTTCATTTTGGAAACTAGGGTGAATGTCTTGGTATAGTTAATGTTAGGCATGAGAAAAACCTTTTACTACCAAATTTGATTTGAACTTGTCTATAGACCCATATAATTCATTTTTTTGGTACATCCACCTACATCGAATAAATTTTATTTCCTTAGGAAATGGGACAAGATCCAAAGTGTTATTCCTTTATAAGGAACTATACTCCTCTTTCATGGAATTATGTCACTTAGGAGTGTTTTAGGCCTTTTGAAATGATTTTGGATTGGAATTTTATGAAATTAAAGTAGGTGGAGTATCATAGAATTGTGAATGAGTTCACCTGTTTTTTGATGGATATCCAACCATTGGCTATCAATTTAAAATTATTGTATATCCCAAAGAGGACTAATGGTTAGGGGGATATTCCTCATCATTTGAAGATAATCTATGAGGATGGGAATCCTCATCACTACTATCATTTTTGAAACTAGAAGAAGAGTCTACTACATCAAGAGGTTGATTAGAGGGATATAAATAATTAAAAGTATCATCAAATCCTAGTGCATCTAAAGAAGAGTGAGAGGTGTTGAGTGTGGATTCTAAAGGACTCTTTATAAAATGAAGAATCCTCACAATGAATAGCTGATGAGTTTTTGTATGGAGATTATTGTATCCCTTAACACCCTTAAGATATCCAATGAAGATGAAAGGATGACTCTAAGGTTACACAAACTTACATTTATTATTTAGAATGTGATTAATAATATGTGAGCTAAACACTCGTAAGTGTTCTACTATGGTTTTATAACCACTCTAATCTTCAAAAGGAGTTATTATCAGCAATGCTTTGGGAGGAACATCATTATATATGTAACACACATATTTGGTGCCTTCAACCTAATAATGAGGTGAAAGATACTTAGAGTGGAGCATACAATTGGCCATTTCCTTCAAGGACCTTTTCTTTTAATCTAAAAAAACTATTCTATTGAGGAATATATGGAGCTATACATTGTAATTCAATCACTTTTGATGTAAAAATTTATCAAATAGTTACTGGCATACTCACCACCATTATAATTGTGTAAAATATTAATGTATTTACATTATTAATTCTCTAAAGGTGCCTTGAAGCCCTGAAAATGATTAAAGACCTTTGATTTTGGCTTAATAAAATACACCCAAGTACACTTAGAATAGTCATCAATCAAAGTAATCATGTATTTCATCCTATTAAATGAAGGTTTTGGAAATGGACCATTAATGTCATTATGGAAAATATCTAATATCTAATTAGATTTCTATGATTGACCCTTATCATACTTCTTGTCTGGATGCTTACCAAGAATGCAACCCTTGAAAACTATGTTAGGAAGCTTAACTCATGGTAACCCTGAAAACATGTCTTAATGATTAATTTGCTCTAGTTAGTGATAGTTAAGATGGTTGAGTTACTCATACCATAATTTACTCACCTAATTTTAATGAGAGAGCAATGTAGTAGAGTGTTGATCAAGAGCAAAATGTGAGAAAGTATACAACTTGGATTAGTGATCTGGATCCAATATTCAATAATGGAGTCACTGTTAACTTCTCGAATAACCATCTAATTGGGTGTTAACTCAAATCTATTTCATAAATTGATTTGAGTGATTTGATAAATAGATAGGATATTGGTGGATAAAGAGGTAACACATAAAACATCATGAAATGTCCCATCATTCACTTCAATAGATCCAATCCCACTAGTTTTAGTAAAAGTATAAATACCCAATAAAATGGAAGCCATCAAATAAGAATCCAAGGACAAGAACATGTTTTGTGATTAAGCCATGTGGTATGAAGAATTAGAATCAACATCCCATGTGGAAGGTGGGGATGTAATTAAAACAAGTGATTTTATCTTATCTTTTCCCATCTTACTATCTTTGGCCTTAGAATTTTCCTGTGATGATGAAATCTGATTAGAATAAGCATGGACATTGATATTATGATTTTTGAACTTTTTTGTTAGTTGGTCAATCTATTTCTTCATGAATTTGGATTCATCATGTCTTGGCTTCTTACAATCACCACATGTTATTCTCTCTATATTTGATTTCCTATATAAAGAGGAGGACTCTTTTGATGATTTTGTCTTAGCATAAGATTTATGACCCTTTATTTGCTCTAGATCCTTCTTATTGTATTTCATCTCCTTGTTATTATAATCTTTCTATTCATCATGACTCACAATCAAGTCATGAAATTTAGATGACTTAAATGTACCAAATTTAATGATTTTATCTTGCTCCCAAGTTAAGTTAGTATCAAAATATCCCAAGGATGACATGGTTCATGTAGTTCAAATGGCCCACTTGGTGGTGTGGAAGGTAGATACCAAGACAAAATAGTGAAAACCTAATTTGGTAACTAGGAAAATAATTAATTAATCATATTTTTTGTCAATGCCAAAATTTCAACTATAACTTGAGTGATTTTAAATTTTTGAAAAAGTCTTGTATCATATCAAAGTCTCCTAGACTTAAAATGATGATCTCATTATCTAATGCATAACCCCTTATTTTGTCATACTTTCTAAAGAGTTTATCCAATATGGACCATACTTGATTTGGAGATGTTATAAATTTGATATAAAAGAGTAATTCAAGAGACATAGACATGCACAATAGATCATAGGATTTGTTACTTTGGTTGTACCACTTCACCTTCTCTAACTTAAGTGTCATATTTTTTTTACCAATCATGATCTAGTGTAAGCCTTTGCTTCACAACAAGATTTGCACTTTGAATTTCTACTCATGATAGTTGAATGTTTTAAGAATTAGAATGGAGTTGTGATCCATGATGTATAAAGGACATAGATGCTAAATCTTTTGTCTATTTTAGACTACGAATGTAACACCCATAAAATATATATAGGTTCACATTTATAAGGCATGATAATATTACTGGTGTGTAGAGTTTAAAAAACATGCACTTTCAAAAAAAGTGGCACCTAAAAAAGAGTAGTATGTTAAAAGTTTATGTGTGTTTAAATATTTATTACTAGTAAAAAATGATGTTATCCACTTTTATTTAAAATATAGGTGTTCAAATAGTTTAAATATTTTGGTTCCAACTTCTCCACCAAAAACACTTGTGCTCTTTTAGAGCAATAGTTAAGAAATTTTGAGTTGGGTGCAAATAAAGGCTTCACTCCCATATGACCAGGGGCTAAGACCAAATTTGGGTGATCTCCCCCTCCCTCACTCTGATTGATGTGATTTATGTGGGAGTGACATCATAAAAAAAAACCTTTTTGAAAATGAATAGTGTCACACTTCACTAGATTAATTTTTTTTATCCTGTAGACTATTATTAGAGTTTGTAGGAGACTGCATGTTAGAAAGGTCTTTTACTACTCCTATAGAAAATGTTATATGTCAAGGTTTTATGGTAGGGTTGTAGGACTTTATTTCATTAAGTTTTTAGACTACATGCATATCCCAAATTGATATGTTGAGATGTTGTCTTATATCTAGGTAAGCCCTAGTTGTCTAATTATTGATTTTCCACTGTTATGTGTGAAGATACATAAAATATATAAAAATATAATATTTAAATAGTGAACATGAGGATAAATTTCCACTATATTATATATATATATATATATATATATATATTGGAAATTTATCCTCATGCTCACTATTGAAATATTACATTTTTATATATTTCATGTATCTTCATATATATATATATATATATATATATATATATATATATATATATATATATATATAATACTTTAATATGCTCAAGATACCAATCTTATATTGAATCTATTTCTATGATTATTCCTTAGAGTAAATTACTCAACCTACATTATCTATAATGTTAATTATAATAAATGTTTGTATTTTATTGGTGAAAGATAAAGGAAGTGATAATATGGAAAAAAATTCACAATAGGAAGAACACATCCAACTTTATAATATGAATTTAGTGAATAGAATTGGAATTTTACATTTAAATTTGGATGGTTGATTGTAATAATATAATTCCCACTTATAGGTGTATGGAAAATAGTTTTAATTATCTAATATCTTGTACATGTGGGTGCAAGTCAATCTATGGTAATAATCTAAACCTAGTTTGGATGGCATAATCTAAACATGAATAAAGTATGATTTATTGATCTTATGGATCATGAATTATAGAGATGTATTTATATCCCTAAATATTCTCACAATAGTCCTACTAAATAAGATGAGCAAATAGCCTATTAACAATCCATAATCTATTATTTTATGTAATAGGTAAATAATGTACTTATGTGACTTAGTTTAACAACTAACAAACTAATGTAAAAAAATATATCTGTTATTTTATAGATAAGAACCTCACTTTTACATAAGAATATAACTATGGTAAATTTATTTTAACATAATCAAGTATGATTTATTGAGCTTATGAATCATGAATTATAGATATGTATTTATAGCTCTAAATATGCTGATAATATTCCTACTAAATAGGATGAACAAATAACCTGTTAAAAATCATTAATATGTTATTTTATATGATATGTATATAATATACTTACGCAACTTAGTTTAAAAACTAACAAACTAATCTAAAAAACTACATGTACTGTTTTATAGATAACAACCTCACTTTTACATAAGAGTATAACTATGGTAAATTTATTTTTACAGGCATTAATTATAAAATGTTGTAGATTAATTTCAATTACTAAGAAAGTATGATAATCAACTTCCATTCCAATGTAATTTTTCAAGTTGGATGTAGGAGTCCATATATTTTGTTATCATTTTGATTTTTAACAAAAATCTTTATTGGACTTTCATCAAGCAAAACTTGCCTTTTTCCTTGAATAACATCAAATACTCAAATTTTTAATTATAAATGGCCACAATTATCCTTATAATCCTATGAAAATGACTTATTCATATTTCTATAGTGACTAGAGTCACAAGTACCAAAGTTTCACGATCAATTTCAAGATAATTCTTGAATAGAATGGATAAAAAATGTTAGATACATAATCTTTCAGAACCTAAGCACAATCCAATGTAGAGTTACCTATGTATTTCATAAATCTAACATACTTTACAAAGTAAGCTCAAACTTGACAACCAATTTATATATAGGTTTCAAGAATCATGATCATGAACCAAGGCCAATTGTACACATCAATATTATCATGAACCAAGGCTAATGGTTTACAAATCATGATGTGAAAAGGAATTGATAATAATTCATTTAACTCTAGTATGTGTCTAAATTATCATTTTAGTAATAAGTATAGAAAATAATAAGCCTATACTTTATAAAATAGATTTATTTTTATCTACATTGAACTTACATCCAAAGGTTTAGAGAAAAATGTGTTTAGTAGTATCAACTAATTGTGAGGATAGTATGTCATCTATAAAGAATTTAAAGGTTGGATTATGCTTCAATACATCTACATTTAGAGAGAAAAAGAGGAAATGAATTCAATACAATTAATTTCCTACTATTATGCTTACTCTTTGCTCTAATAATGATGGGTAATGAATTTGGATGGTGATATGATTTTAGAATTTGTTAATGCTTCCTTTTGGTGAGAAATTCCTCTTGTATTGTTCATGTTAATTTCTTGTGATACGAATGGTAGCTTAAAGTTGGACTACTTCCTAGTTTGACCATCAAATTAGTATTTGAATTTTCATTGAACTACCAAATAACATGTGCTAATTAAAAATAGTAAAGTGAGTTTAAGTAGGTTGACACTATGGGAATATGCATTTAGTACACATTTAGGTAAAGTTTGATATTAAGAGAAATAAAAATATGACTAAGGTATTTGGGATTTGTTTGTAGATACTATTTGATTAATGCATTATTTTTTTGTTTCATGAGTATTAAGATATGTGAGTAATATAAGGTGAAGTTTTAAGTTATAGTTAATATTTGAAGAATATCCCATAACACGTTTTTAAATCCTACCTGGTTAAATAAAATACTTGTATTTGGTCCTAAATCTGCACTTAAAATTCATAGTTTTGGATGTCAACAAACATTGACAATTATATATGCACTACATGGTTTTTGACCATACCTTCTTGGAATTTTTTGGTCACTTAGTTAGAAATGATCTCTACATATATGTTGAGTTAAAGTTTAATTAGATTGATATGTGTTAGGTAAATTATATAAAATTGAAGGAGGTTAGGATTAAGGTTCTCTTGAACTTATTATAAAAAATTGAAGGAGTTACTATATCATGCCTTTTAAAACATAAAAGTGGAAATTCTAATGAATTTGTAAAAGCATCGAGTAAGAGATCTATTTTGGTGATTAAGATGCAAGTAGATGTAATTGGGTTTGATTCCATGAAATAATTGTATAAATAATATGTTAATTTTAGAGATACATGGTTAACATATAGTAATCCGACCAGCATGGATATAAATACGTAGCTCGATTAAATTTTATAAGATGTTTTATTGTTAAAGGATCAATGACAATCTCAAATATATAATTCTCAAATGACATTATCCATTATGGTCAAGCTTAACATTTTGGGAATATTCCACTAAAAATTTACCTTTATAGCTGAATGTAACATTAACAAATATATAAAATGATATGGTAAGTTACCTATATACTCATTCCTTATTCATTTCATTATATTTTATTGTAAGAAAAGATCATATGAGAATAAATTTACATTTTGGTTGTGTCTTACTACATAACCTACACTATTTACACTCATAAATAGAGACATAAAGAACATTATAAAAAGGATCTATGTATAAGTATATTTTATACCAAAGTATACTCATTGTATTACTTTCAAATCAAACAACCTAAGAAAAAGCACCCTCACCTCTAGGTAGGCACTTAGAACTATTATAGGTAATAACACTCAGCCTTTTATGGAATCTCTTATGGCTATGAAACATATAGATACATGAAATATAAATTTAATAGATGTAATAATGTATAAATATAACTATGTTCAGTCCTCAATAATTTAACATTTCCCCTAATGCATTTAATTATGTTTATAAATCTAAATGTCCATGCATAGATTTATGATATGTATAATTTCCATATTAATACAAGTAATTACTTATTCAAAATACATGACATATTTGTTTATTTATTTACATATAGAGGAAATGCACAAGGTCCATATTAATACCTATAAATATTTCCCCTTTCTACCATTAAATTTACAAACAAAGAAAAGTAAACCAACCTGTTGATTTTGTGGTTTTAGCTGTTGATAAAATGGGATGATAAATCCCCCTTTTATCTAAAATGTTGAGCTCCTTTCTTCCTCTTTATTGTTTTGTGTCTCTTTTATTTATTTTCCACCCTCATATTTATTATTATTTTTTTCCATGCTTATTTTTCAATACATCCTAAATTCCTTCCAATCTATGAGCTTTTAACATCACGTAACTCAAATTCCTTAATGCTCACTATAATGTTTTCATGACTAACTTTAGTCCTAAATCAACAAATGGCATGGTAGCTTCATGAACCCTTCCATTTTCCTTTAAAAGTGGATTCAACTATATTCTGATGTTCATGATAATTTTTCATTTACTAATAAGCAAAGTTTCATATATCACACACTCAGTTAGCCTAACTAAACAGACTTTGAACAATAGCTTATAAATCTAACTCATGATACTTATCATTGTTTACATGATAAAAATTACATCAAATATTTTTCTCCAAGTGTCTAGGAAAATTTTACATCACCATATGTATCTAACTATACTGACCTTATGTTCCTTGGCAATCTAAATTGGCCTTAAACTATTGGTCCTAAGATTAATTCATGCTATTTAGAATTACACTCGATAGTAATTTATATTCAATATTAAATAATAATATATTATTATTAATTATGTAATGTCAATCTATATAAAAAAATAAATGGTATAATATTAATAATATAAAGGTATAATGTCAATCATGATGCAAGTAGCATCCCCTCAAAGGTGTACAATATCATCCACGCTGAAAGTACTATTACAAATGAATATAATCATCCCCTCATATGTGAAACCCTTCAATTAGATGGGGAAAATCTTGATTCATCAGATCCATATTCATTTCAAAGAGGGTGGGATTAACTATTTTTACATGTCTTTGTCAAGCATTCCCTCCCATTTGAGCCCTATCTAGTTTAAATGCATCTAAAATTTTCCCACTCTATCTGTGTGTTTCTAGTAACCATGGGTGATGATAGATACCACTTAGAATGCACACCATATAAAGAGGTTCATAATAAAAAGAAGGTCGAGAAGAAACTCAAGAAAGGAGGACTTATAGATTTTATGGAATGCATTACTGAACACAATGCCATGATTTCCCAAGACTTTGTTGTGGTATGGACTAAACAAAAGGTCACCATGTAAGGCATCACAATAAATGGCTTGAAGGAATTCCTTAGTGATGTCATGGGCATGTCATGTGTAGGCTTAAAGGAATTTCAAGACTACTCTAAAAATAAATAATCCCTATAGTGATTCTTTAGAATGAATGACTTCATCTAAACATATAAGAAAGGGTTCCATTGAGCTGACCTCTCAAGATACTAGCCAGATATCTGCCTTCAGATCATGATGTACATGAATCTGGAAGGTAATTACACTTAAATTTCTTCACACCATTTCTTACTCCTTAACCACTTCATTGGGATTATAATTAGTATTCCATATTTCCTTCTCAAGTCCCTAGAAAGTATTATTCTACTCCCCCAAATTAATGATATAAATCCCATCATTCATCAGGGTCTAATCCTCCTACTTGTTGAACATGGTCAGACCCTCTTAGGTTGAAAGGTCCCCCTCAAGGGACCCTCTTCTAAGGAAGAATCCTAGGAGGACTCTCAATGGAGGATCTTACCAAGGGATCCCACCTACCCTCTAAATGTTCCCCCTAAAATACTCTATCCCAATCCCCCCAATAACCTATCTCTCAAATTATTATTTATCCCCAAGCCTAAACACATTGAAATTAGGACTCCTACAACCTCAAATTAGAAAGGTAAGGCCATACTGATGGAGGAATTAGAAAAGAATAAAAAATTGATATAAAATTTCAATTTGAGTGTCCAACAGGTAGGGTTTGGCTTGGTAAATCTTATACAAGACTGGAATGAATTTCATTAGGTGGTTGAGGTTACTATTTAGACTTTTGTCCATTCTACCTAGCCCCCTTCCCAATCCCCTATTATTAAATCTCTCCAAGTCCATAAATCCCCCCTAGGATCCCCTAGGGGGATACCCTCTAAATAGACTCATTTTTAGGTTAAAGGTAGGAAGTGGCCTAGGATGATCTTCACTAGGGAGGTGATTGAAGGCTTTGAGAACTATACCCATGCCAAGGTTTCTAAATACAAACCCTTAATCTTGTTGAAAGACAACACTACTACTGAAGACACTCAGGAGGGTTCCTCCTCTTATATTATTTTTAGTTTTTTTTTTCCTATTTTTGTTCTAAGTATTGGTTTTTTTATTTTGTTCTCTTGGCCCTGGTTGTCTTGTTAAAACTATTGTAATGCACTCTCGTGGTTCCATGTCCTTATAAAACCTAGTTTTACCTTATCAAATAAAAAATATAAATTTATTATTAATATATATGAAATTATTTATTATATGTAATATTATATATAAAAACATATTATTTAATACAATATTGTATTTTTTATTTTACAAAATGTATACTATATTAATACGACTTATATTAGTGTATTTGATAGAATGAGCTAGAATTAAATCACTCGTTTAATATTGAAAATATTAAATTTCAAATATTTTTTATGGATTATTGTGTAAATGCCATTAGGGATGCCCCATTTATCTCTACACTATATAATCTTTTTAAAAATAATGGATATTGATTAAAAATAGGGATCATGATGTCCTGTTACATTGAGAAATCATTTCAAATTTTTGTAGAATTAATTTTAATACATAATATATTTTGGTCTTATGTTTTTTTACCATAAATATATTTCAAAAATAGAACATAAAATATATATATAATAATATATTATAATTTACAATATATTAAATACATAATATAAATAATATTTATGAAAAAAAAAATATTAAAATGCATAGTATATAGCCTAATATAATAGTAAAATAAATATTATAAAATTCTGAAGTTAAGTATAATTATTTAAAGAGTATAATTATTCTTTAAGTGTTATCCATTTTGAGTTTAAAACGTGGATACCAACTATTCCTTAAAAACTATAGTCACCAAGTAACACTACCACCTTGGACTAAGCACCAAACATTCATCGATCATCTTTGTTGGGTGTAAGCACACCTCATATTTGAAAATGAATATTACGTTATTATTATTTTTGTATGTTTTTATTATCTCTTCCATGGTTTTCCATAGGAGTGATTTTATTCTTACGTTTTAATCCTCTAAATTCTAATAACTATTCTTTCCATCTATACTTGCATGGCTCATTTACCCTTTGCAATTTGTCCATATTAATTTGGGTCTTTCAAGCATTTTTTGGGTTTTATTTAGCATGTCTATATCACACTCTAACTCTTGTGGGTTGATCCTAGGATTATTTTAGTTATATACATATTTTGGATTTGTTCTTGATATGTAAATTCTTGAATGTACTTTGGAGGTGTTTTTATGTCTCATTTTATTGGTTTACAAGTTCCCTTGAGATCTTTAATGCCTTCCTAAGATTAAAGTTTTGTTTCAGAGGAAGAAATACATCTTATTGGGCCACTTGGATACATAATTACCATTTATAGAGATCATAGAGGCTACTCAATGTGTTATAATCCTTTTTTAGGTTCTTAGGCTTAAGACATAATCAAGTGGTGAGAACAAAAGAGGCATCCACATGTATGATGGAGAGGGATTACACTCAATAATGTTTAATGTGACCCATCCCATCAGTATGGTAGGACATTGGGTGAATTCAAAAAGAGTATGCATTCCTTAGAGTTGTTAGTTTTGGAAGGGCCTAAGAATGCCCAAAACCTTAAAATCTATATACACCTATACAATATGTGTAGTTTATGTAAATCTAACAACTCACATGAATCCAGATGTGGTGTATGATATGGAATTTATATTTTTTGATACGCATTAAATACCTTGTCATTTTACCTCACCATCACCATGTATCTCACCTTGAAATCTTTTATCTATTTCATTTTTTGTATTGCTTATCCTTTTTTTCTACATAATGTATTCCCATATTGCATGAAGGAACACAATCTCCTTCTATCCTATCACCTACATAGGAAATATATGACTATTGTTTCTCATTTTTGTGTACACAAAAGGTGAGATGTGAGTATAATTAATGGGTTTCAAGTGACATCTGACTATCAATATAAACTCTTACACTTACAAAACCATGATTTACTAAAACAAAATATTACATCTTGTATGTTATATATTACATTAAGACAATATAATATAGTATAAATGTTTAATAGTATAGTATAATATTATTGTATTTATTATTTTTTAATATATCTATTATAAAATTTAAAAATTCAAGATATCTAACATAAAAATCAACCAAGTCACTAATTAAACAATTATTTTGTGTTGTTATCATTCACATTATATAGCAACTTGCATATTCTTCAATTCAATTCAAAATTTGTATGTTATTTATCACCTCACACTTTGTTCCATGCTTTGATGGCATCCTTATCCAACCTTAAATACATGCTATGTTAAATAAATGGTCACATACTCAATGTGTATACATGTAACTCATTATCCCTATGATTTTTATAACAAATTTATGTAAACCACATATCTCTTACCCATGTCTCATGCAGCTTCCAAGTGTCTAGCTATTCGATAGGTTGTTGGGATTATTTTTAATTGAGGTATGCAATGATGGTGAGGGGAAATTATAGGTAATTTAAAGTTATATTTTACCCCAAAGGGCCCATATTATATGCTTACTTAGATTCAAGATCATCAATTGATTGACATGACTTACACTCATTGGAAAGAGGTTTATAGCTTGAAAGGTAGAAGTATCTTTAATTGGCTATTTTATATTAGTATGGGTGTGATGTATATGTTATGATAAATAATTTTATTATATCAAGGCTTCACATCCGATGTGTGGCTTGAATCATCAATGTGATATCAATAATATATATTAATTATAAATATAATACATTTTGATTATATATATAATTATATTATATATTTTAAATTATAAATAGTATTTTAATATATATGATTTGTTTGTTTAAATCAATATATTATGTAAAAATAATTTATATATAATATATAATTTATTATTATATTAATATCATAATAACATAGTAATATTATATAAAAAAATTATTTATAATATTTAATATATTATTATATATTTATCATAATATATATACACACATGTGTATATTGAATAAATATATAATAATTTATTTCTCTATATCATATTTTAACCCAAGTTGAGCATGCATATTGAGCACAAGGAAGCTACAAAAAAGAGGGTCCCACTTATAGAGAGGCCAAGTCGTATAGGTCAACCTACTAGTTGTAGCTAGGCAAAATGAAATGAAATAAGATAATCAATTATAGGTTATATCTCTGGATATAGTGCAAATAAAAACCAAAAATATATTTAAAAAAATATAATCATCATCATAATCAAATTGGTATCATGTTGTCCCTATCGACCCTTCATGATAAAAAACATTCAATCAAAGAACATGCCACCTTGCAAACTATGTACCCCTTTCTCATGTGTTACAATCTATCATGAAGTATATATGACACATATCACATGATGAAAATTTATATAAAAAAATAAAAAAATACTTGAACCATACAAAACTATAAATCATTCATGACATGCCTAATTTTTGAACTTATGTAAAAGGATATTCAGTGATAATTTAAGAAAATTTGTAATTAAATTCCATAGATAGAAAAAAATGATAAACATAGATAAGGAATATAATATTTCTTGTCTTGGGGTCATTAAAATTTACCTTGGTGGAGATAATTTATTATGTTTTGTTTCAATTTCATAGACCCACTTCATGAAAACTAGCCCTCAAGAGCTTATAGTTACCAAAGGCCCAAAATGAGAGGCAAATGGTAATGAATGGGTCAAGCCAAAATAACTTCCTTTTCTAATATGTGCTTTGGTTTTTTATGAGTATAACATTGATCAATGAAAGTTTTATGCATGGAAATTTCCACAAATTTTAAATTCAAGACACTTTTAAATAGATAAGTTAGGTAGCACATTTATGGAATCAAGTACATACATGACATAATTAACACATATTGGATGCATGTATGGCATTTTTTGTTATATTATATATTTTTTTGTCAACATCTTTGTTCCAATTTGAAGGATTTGATTTGTTAGTGTTTTCTCTAATATTGAGCCCCAAACAAACCTCTAAGATTATAGATTCAAAAATTTGGCTTACTACGAGAAACCAAAAGTTGAAATGCACATTATTTGTGATATTTGTGTACTATTAAGGGCCTGATAAATAGTATTGGACTATTTTGTTGAATTACATACTACCTATCATATGGATTGTGATACTTTTATACATAAGGAAAACTCACAACCCCATGTTATGAATAAATAAACTAGGATAAATAGTCATGATATTCAATCATGTACTCTCAAAATAAAATGAAAATGGAAAAATACTAGTTCTTATTTAGGCATGAAGAAGCCCCTAACATCAACTAATTGGACTAAAGTTTGGTCATACCTACTCACTTATGCTTCTCAATTTACAAAAGATCATGTAAAGGGTAGAGTGAGTCAAGATGGTGAGTGTAGTTTTGATCCATCAGATCTCCCATTTTCTCCAAGAACCTATTAAAAAAATAATAATAATGATGTATAGGATATTTAGGGTGAATTTAAGCTTGTTGAAACTAAGTACAGACTTCTAAAAACCCTCTCTCTAACTTTTGAGGTTGAGGGCCAAGAATACATTATTAAGTGTGAATGATGACTTGAGACTAGAGGATTGATCCATAGGTTTGACTACTTCTATTTGATCCTACATATTCCCCATAAATAAAATTTTGAAGTGTGGAAGCCATTAATTGAAGGAGATTTGGAAATTAACTACGTATTTCATGAGAACTTTTGCTTCTTGATCTCAAATTGAAATGTGATTTTTAGATATAATGATTTAAATTTAAATAATAATAGCATAGCTTTCTTAGATAAGTATATGTAAAAAATAATGAAAGATATCATTCTTAAGGTGCCTATTCCATTTGTGTTACAAATATAATATAATATAGGCACCCTGAGAATGATACAGTTTAGTATCTTTTACAAAGATTTATCTAAGATAGGTATGCTAGTTACATAATAACATTATTATATTTATATATATTATACCATATTAGTAAATATTTATAATATTAATATAACTATGTTATAGTATACTAATATATATAATAATATATTAATATCAAAATTTATAATAATTATATTATAATAATACTATATAAGAAACATAATAGACTATATTTTATATGTATGTATGTATGTATCTATTATAAAATTGAATATTAGATTATTGTTTCTTAAAACTTCATGCACAAAAGGTGAGTAGGTGGGTTAGATATGAAACAAGATTGGGGAGAGGAAATGTATATGGAAATTTTTAAAATTTGAAATATCAAAATATTGAAAAATGAATGAGACTTACATATATTTTAGGGAAAAATTCAGCATGGCGGTTCATGGTTGCATCTAATTTTCATGAGATTAAGGTAACATAGAAATTTACATTCTTAAGATGTGTAAATTGGAAGTCTCCCCAAAGGTTAAAATTATGTTAGAAGGATTATGAGGTGATGTCTTGGTGAAGTGGGGTTTTATAAAAAGGCATGTAGATCGATAGATGTAACTCAACTAAAACACTTCACTACTAGCCTCATATAACCTTGTGTATTATTCTATTATGTTTAGAAAACTAGGGTTTAGTTTGTAAATAATAAAGGGGTTGGATTAAGGGGTAAAATATAGTCAATTGTAGTAAAACATAAATTTATACCAATTTGACAAAACTAATTACATTGGGAAAAGAAATGGCTTATCTAGGCAAAACAGTCATCTATAGATTCCAAAATAGGACAAAAATAGTTAGGAATAATTAATAATAAGGATTTATTTCTAGATATACAACTCAAATTTACTTTGGATAGGAGCACCAATTTACAAATAGGAGTGCCCATTACTATTACCTAAACAAGAGCATTCATCATTGTTGTTCAATTCTAGTGTTATTGTCCATTTCAATTTCTGATTCTAGATTCTAGTGTAGTCTAATTTTGGGGTCCTATAGGTGTCTTTGATTTTTTACAATCACCAAGTTATGCCACTATAAGACTTATTTTCTTGTCAAACCCTAGGTCTACCTACACACATGAAAAAACAAACATATCAAAATACAAAACAAAAAAAATTAGGTTAGTAGAAGTATGATTGCATGATTTAAAACCCCTATTGTCTTTATCATTTCCTAAATTAATCCTCAAGATAGGGTCTCAGATCCATTGTAGTTCTCCCTTAGGTAATGTGCATAATTAACATGATCAATAAATGAAAGAATGAACTTTTGCCTAGGCCCTTCTTTTCTCAATCATGAAAATATATGTGTGATGTAGAATTTCAAGCTATACTATTGATTGATTTTAATTATTTAGTGTGCCAAAGTAGTAAGTTCTTGATATAAAATTCCTTGTGAAGTCCTTTATATCAGAGACTATTTATTTTTAATTGGAGAGATTTATTCACACCATTTGACATCAAAAAGATAAATAAAACTTAAGGGAGTGGATAAGAATGGTTCAAGACCTATTCATCTTCGAAAAATGATTACTAAATAATAGCACCAAGTAGGATAGGAGCACTAGGTACTATAGTCCACCAGAATTCTATTATCTAGGACTCAAAAAAATAAGCTAAGATTGACACAGGCTATGTCTAGGGGTGTCTAGGGTTATATATTAGTTAAATGAGATAATGGAAAGGTGATAAAAGTGAGAAATAGACCAAGACAAACAAAAAAAAGACATGGATAGTGTGAACAAGTCTCGTATTCTCTAGTGAGAGTCTTCTATGAAGAGGACTATGAAAAAACATGATATGTGTGGTTGCTTGACCAATTTAGGGTGTATACATTTCCCCCCTTTTATTCTAGTGATGTAATGAAATGAAATACTAGAGTAAAGAAATAAGAACAAAATGCATACCTAAACCTACTTGCATGGAGATGAATGTGATGTAAGGCTCCAACTCACTTCCTAGCTAGGGAAGTGGATGGAGAGTTGAATAGTACCTAGAGAGAAAAGGAATCCATAGAATGGATCCCCTCTATACTGAATCTAAAGGTATAATCCATAAATCATGGAGAAGGAAGGCAATGCTTACCCCCTATGTTGAATTTAACTAAAGATGAGGAATGCTTAGAGGTCCAAAACTAATGTCTATCTTATATCCCATATAAACTCATATACTCTGGATATATGTATAAAACTTTTATGTTGTGAACATAAAAATATATCATGTCCCCACTTTGAATATCTAAATTGATACTAAGAAGTGCTCAGAGGCACAAAACCAATGTTTATCCTCTATCCTACACAACCTCATATAATCTAGATCTGAGTAATACAATGGAGCAACCACTGTAGATGGCCATACAATCTAACCTAATGAAAACCTAGGTATATCTAGGTGTAATCTAAAAATAGAATTAATGTGTAAGAATAAAATGGCATGTCTTACTATTAAATCTATATAGTCCTGAGTGATGAAGAACATGAACATCTATGCCATACCCCCAATATGGTATGTGAGTGATGCATCTACACAATATGGTAATCTATATAACCACATGTGATATGACATATATTTCCATACCTCATGTGAAAATATAGAGACCAAAACATTGTGCTCTACACTATGCCTATAATCTATTATCTGATTTTGTAATTTTGTAATGCTATATGAAGTTGTATGTGTGAGATGTGTAGCATGTACATACCCCCAAATCTAGTATCTGAGTATATATCTATATCAAAATCATTGTGAATCCTTATAATCTAAACCATTATATCTAAATAGTCTATGTATCTATAAAATGAAGGTATATCCCTTTAAATGTCTTGAGTAATACTGACTGACCCACATAATCTGAGTCACTATATATCTTGACCAATCTAAGTTGAATCTAATAATTTGAATGTTGGATGTGTAATATCCATGGTGCATCCACTTGTGAGACTAGATGGGTATGTTGGGTAAGTGTATAAATAGGAATAGTATGAATTATACCCCCCTTTTGGGGAGAGGGACAAAATTTATGATAGAGGAGGTCGAACCAAAAGTGATGACTAATAGCATAGTAATAGAAGCAAGGTTAGTACATTGTGAATAAATTGAAAGGTTGTTTGATTTATTAGTTTGTGTTGTTGAGAGTGGAACACATTTTTCTTATTGATGACCAAGGTGCATGTTTGGGTATAATAAAAATATAGAAATATTCATACCATAACAGGCAGATAAGGTAGTAAGAGAGTAAAGTTTGATTGATGTTAAAAGTATCATTGTCATGAATATGTGGAAAGAAATAGTTTTAAAAATGAAGTTATGGGTTTTAAGTTATAGGCAAAATGGTATTTCATTTTGAATGAAAAATTTGGTTAACATAGGAAATTTTTATTGATTCTTGATTCATTTATGCATTGACTAGTTTAAGATTTTGAGCTTTGGAGCATGAAAAAAGCTGAGGAGATGATCACCTATTGTGACCTAGTTTGAGTAATTGGTTACCCAAGTTTAGGTTGGTGGAAATGTGACCCTAGTAAGTAGATCAAATGATTGGTTTTTGTCATATTTTAGGTCTATTTTGGTGTTTTTTAGGGCTTAAAAGTAGCTCAAGAATATTTTTTATACTTTTAGCACTCTTGTCATATAGTCTGACACTCCTATTTAGGGTTTAGTGCTCTTGTCTAGGGTTCAACACTCTTGTCCAACATTATTATCCTTACTATAATTCTATTGTCTAAAAGGCAATGATTTTATATGGTGTTTCTTTGTTATTTACTATTAGGATATATTGGATTTCAATTTGGTATTGTTGATTGATAGATGTACTATTTATGGTGATTTAGGGTGATGTGTAGATGAAAGAGTTCCATAGGGGCTGAATGATGGAGACATTAAGCTTACTACCACTATCTACTAATGAGAGAGTGGTTATGGATAGGGTGGTCTATACTTTAGATAGGTAGCGATAGTTGTGTGCTATTATTAGTCATTGTGCAGTCTAATGTTCCATTCTTATAGAAGTGGTTGGTTATTTTATTAGCTTCTTGTATTGTTGTGGATGGGAAAAGAATATCTATTGCATATAAGATACATAGGATTGTATGTAGTGTGGAGTTATATGGAACTATATTATTTTGGGGGAGGACTATGATATCCCAACTATATAGGGACCTCTATAGGTTTACATAAGAGTCATTAAGTGGTAGGGTAAGCATGGTAACCTTATTGTATTGTTGGTCCTATGAGCACATAGTAGTTGTGTAGCCAATTAAAATACCGAGGGCATAGTAGGCACCTCCATAATTGTTTAAGGAGTGGTGGATAATCATAGTGGCTATCCAATCCCCTGGGATGGACCATTATTGGTGGTTTTTAGATAGATTGATGGATGGTAACATCACATGGAGGCATTGTAGAGGATTTCCTAGGTGGGTAGAGGATGAAGCATAGCTATTATACATGAGGGTTAGTTGTTGGATACATGAACACTAGGGTGGATTATATGAGAACTTTTAGTATGATCACATTACTTGACACCTTGGGGTACCACAAGAAGTGCCCCAA
>JARHVA010009321.1:95000-100000 GCA_037957365.1 Torreya grandis | reverse complement strand
AATTCTATGCATTACCCACTAATGTCTGCTAGAACAACTTAAGTAGAATACAAGGACTCACATGAGATGGTAAAGCCTTCTAAAAGGCTTTAAGGTGTATGAATGGATTTCTAGTTCCATCAAATTGAAGTGATGATCGTCTCTAAAATTTCTTAGGAAATGAATTTTTGACAAATGTCTTTAGAAGAGGTTTACCATGTAAGTCATTTGAATCCATCCAAGACTTATAAGCCTTGTTTTTGAAAGTAAGGAGATGTAATTGGTGTTGAAATTAACGAACTACATGCATCAAAAAAATAATCTCTTGGGATTATATATTAGTATCTTTAACTAGTTCATTTAAACATTGAATTTTATCATTTATTTTAGCCATTGTAATGTAACATTTAGCAATTAGATCATAAACAAGGGGTGTGCTCGCTTGAACCTTTGGAGGAATGGTAGCTTGGACCTTAGTAGATGGATGTGGGTTACCATTGTTTTTGGGTGGAGAGTTAGAAATAGGTGTTATTTTAATATGGGGTGGCTTGGGAGATTCAATGGTATCATTAGTATTTAGTGAATCACATTCTAATTGAATAGAATATGTGATGTTATTAGTAACATGTGCATCATATGAAATATAATCATGCAAAAAAGTAGAAGACTTTTTTTTTGTAATGCATTATGTTTGAGAGGAGTGAGAGAAGAGTTAGAAACATGAGATCAATTTTATTCTTCACTATATGTATACTAGTGATCATTATTCCATGCATTATCACAATCATAATTTTGTTCATTTGAAAGATGAGAAGTACAAGTAACACTTTCATATTCACTCTCATTATCATATTTATTTGCATGTTCACTATCATACTCATTATCACTATGGAGATGAGTAAGATAGGATTTTAATTCTTTTATAATATGAAAAAAATTGTCATTTGAAATTGGCATATTATGTGCATCTATGTTATCCTTGAATGGAGTGAATGCACTATTTTCATTTACAATATGAGAAGTAAGAGTAAGAGAGTTATCATTTATACATTCTTTTATCATTTTTTGAGATGAAAAAGTAGAGTTAAGAACATGAGATGGGTCATTTGAACTATGCATTGGAAATTTGATTCTATTTCATTTATATTGTTCTAATTTGAACATAGAAGTAGCAAAAGAGAGGGATAAACTAGGTTGAAATGAAAGAAAATTATCACCAATGAGAGGTTCAATTGGAATTTAATGACTAATTTGTATATTTGATGTATATTGCATAGGTGAATGAGGTGAAATTTAACTTTCCCATCTATCAAAATTATTTTCTTTGGAAGAGGGAAGAAAAGAGAGGTTTTAGAAAAGAAGATGCATCTACTTTTTCTTCACTATCACTTTCATATGCATCATCATATTCCTCATTACAATAATAGTAATTATTTCATTGTAAATGAAATTATTTTCTTCATTTTTGGCTCATGTGTAATTTTTCAAATTTATCCATTCATTATCATAATTATGAGAAAAATATAGAAATTTATCTATAGGATGAGAGGGAAGAAGTGCCTTAGTGGTCATTTTATTGATTTCACCAAAGAGAGTATGTAAAAGTACTATTACGTAAATAAATTCAAGAATGAATACTAACATAGGGATTTTGTAAATATTTTTGACACTCTAAAAAATTTTGAATAATTCCAAAAAATTTATCTTAAAATTGTAAGGGAGGAAGGCTTGAGGTTTGAGGACCTAGTCTGGAAATCTAGGGTTTTGGGTTGGATTTTTTGAATTTTGAAATTATTTAAATAATTTGAATTCTAAAATAAATTTGAATAAAACAATTGTACAAAAAAATATACAAAAATTAGAATTTTAAAATTGAATTCTTGCAAAAAAAATGTTAGGGAAAACCTTAGGGGTTCCTAGGGTTTGAGATTTGTTCAAAGTAATTCAAGTTCACCAAATGTTTTATTATGTTTAGGAAACTAGGGCTTAGTTTCTAAACAATAAATGGGATAGATTAAGGAGTAAAATACAGTCAAGTATAGTAAAACATAGATTTATACCAATTTGACAAAATTAATTACATGGGAAAAGAAATGACTTATCTTTGCAAAACAATCATCTGTAGGTTCTAGAATGGTCTAAACATAGTCAGGAATAGTCAAGAATAAGGATTCATTTCCATATTTTCAACACAAAGTTTCTTTGGATAGGAGCATCGAGTTTGGATAGGAGTTCCCATGACTATTTTCCAAATTGGATTGCCCATCACTATTGTCCAAATAAGAGTATTTGTCACTATTGTCTTATTTTGACACTATTATCCATTTCAATTTTTGATTCCAAATTCTAGTGAAGTCTACTTTTAGGGTCATATAAGTGTCCTTATTTCTTCATGATTGCCTATCTATGTTGTTTATGACCTATTTTCTTATCAAACCTTAGGTCTACCTACACACACAAAATAAAAAACATATCAAAAGCCAAAAGGGAAAAAATTGGGTTAGGGGAAGTATAACTGCATGATCTAGAGCCCTTACTATCTTGATCATTGCTGACACTAACCCTCAAGCTAGCGTCTCAAATCCAATGTAGTTTTCCCTTAGGGAACCTACATAATAAATGTGTATAGTAGATGTAAAAATTAACTTTCACTTAGGCCTTTCCTTGATCAAGCATGAAAATCTATTTGTGATACAAAATTTTGAGCTATACTATTGACTAATTTTAATTATTTAGTGTGTCAAAGTAGTAAGTGCTCAATATAAAATTACTTGTGAAGTCCTTTATATAAGAGACTCTTTATTTTGAATTTTCAAGATTTATTCATGCGAGTTGACATCTAAAAGATAAATAAAACCTAAGGGAGGGGCTAAAAAGGGTTTGAGACCTGTTAAGATTTTAAAAATGACCATTAGAAATTGACACCAATTAGGACAAGAGCATCATATATTATAGTCCACCAAAATTCTATTGTTTGAGACTCATAAAAATAGGTTGGGACTGACACAAGACAAGTCTAGGGATCTTTGGGGGTATAGATGAGTTGACTAAGATAATGATAAGGTGACAAAAGTGAGAAACATGACCAAGACAAGTAAAAAAAAAGACATGTCTAGTGTGAACAAGGCTTGTATTCTCTAGTCAAAGTCTGTTATGAAGAGGACTATGAAAACACATTATATGTTTGGTTACTTGACCAATTTATGGTGTATACATGTACAACCAACATTAAGTAACATGTGAATTAATGTCTAAACATGTTTATGTGGTTGTTGTGTATTCAAGAATGCTTGATTAGGTCAAAGAGTTTAATTTTTAAATCCATTGTGTACATGTATTAAAATCATGTGTAACACCTTTTCATGTTACTTAATATATTTTATCTCAATTATTTTTTATAAAATATGTGAACTATGTCAATATTATCAATCCATTGGTGGGGTGAGCTTTAACTTTAAATCATTATGTGTCGAAGTTGTCTCTTCTGGTTCCATAACCCACAAATACTTATGTGTCAAGCTTGTCATTGTCAAGTACTTCATACTATATTTTAGAATTTACATTACTTAAATTTTATGTTATGATTATATTTATAATCTCTTTAATGACTGTGAATAATTACTTTTCATTATTAGGTTTTAATTTATGCTCAGTTATAGTAAATAATGTTGTTATATGTATTTTTTACAAGATGAAAACCAAAAATCATAAATTTCACCATAAAAACAAGTTAATAATGTTATATTTATTATTACATAATAATGGCATATTAAATTTCATAGTTAGGAGGAATTCCTACTTAATTCTTATGCCTTGATAGTTTTAACATAGTTCTAATGCTATCTTTTGTACACTCTGATAAAGGAATTTGTGTACAAAATAACAAGTATAATAATAAAGATAAAATATAATCCAAAGGATAATATTTTATAATAATGATAAAGATGGGAGTTTTTGGGACACGTGTAATTGGATAAAGAAGATTGCAACATGGGGGCTTCCCAAAACTATAGTGTAATTTTAGTGTGTCCAAGGCCTCACATAGAAAATATTATTTGTCCATGATGCAAGGGAATATCAAGACTACAAAATTTGTGATTTGATTGAAAAATATTATGATCAACATTGTACTATGATTGAGGGTTTCATCTATGGTATTAACATTGACTACTGACTACTATAAGGTTTTAAAAAAATTGTGTTTTGTTTTAATCTACATATCTTAAGTGTTAGTTTCCAAGAACTAAGGTGCTAATTTACATTAGAACACATTAAAATCATGATTATGAGGTCTATGTTATGATTAATTTGGAAGCATTTTGAATTATTTGGTTTCAACATTTGATCCGTGATTATACCATATCAGTCTCTAGTGGCCTTCTTTAATAGTTTTTCATCATATATATTATATCTATTTTCAACACATCGATCAATATGGATCTCTATGGAGACATTAAGATATAATTCATTTGAATATAATATTCCCCTTACTTGTCTCAATCATATTGAAGTAATATTTGTGTGCATTAGATGGTATTTTTATAAGATCATATGGTGTGTTGTATTTTTGTGAGATATATATGATTTCATCAATTTTAAATGGAGCCTTCAATTCTTTGACTACCATCCATATATTCCATGTATATATGTATGCTCACATTATACTGATGTTTCTTTGATTTTTATTGACCTTTGTTGTTCTTTATGGCTGATATGTTTCTTAAAACTAATATTTTTAATTTGGAAACACTTATTTTGTGATTAATATTGCATTTTGCAACTACCACTGCCACAACCAGAAAATTAATAGAGTTCACAACTTAAATTTGTTCATTATTCACCCTTTACTTCCTATATTTAATTTTAGTGAGTTTATATGCAATATTAAGGTTGTAGGATAAACATATTGATAGTATATGGGATAATTATTAAGTAATGATTAAGAATGATGTTATGTTTGCTGAATGGACAACATCCCAATATGGTTAAGAATAAAAACATGATCTAATTTTTTTAGGCAT
>JARHVA010009321.1:85000-92500 GCA_037957365.1 Torreya grandis | reverse complement strand
TGTAATGTGATGTATACTTTAGGGAGCATGTCATATTGGTTTGATCTTACAATGAGGTCCTTGAAACCATTTTTGTATAGAACCAAACCATGTGATCATCCTGAAAGGTGTGTAGAGTATAGTGTGCATCTTGTCACACCTTGCACTTATATAATTAGTGAGTTAATATTTTTTGAAGCTATTGATTCACTTACTGAATATGATATATGAATTCCTCTAATTTTTGTGATTTCTTAGCCTTCATAATAGTCTCTCAAACTATAGCAGTGTGAAAATTGATGTCTAGGGATTCCTTAGGTTAAAACCCATAGATGTTTGGAATGGACTATGCCTTTTGGAATTTTAAATGGACCTATTGTAGGCATGTTGAGTAATTCCATGTTTTCATCTAAAGTGTGAGGATAGAAATTATTTTACCTATGATGTAGTTGGGTGAGGATGGGGTTTACTACCATTATCCATTGGATAATGTTTACATGGGATATTTACTGGGATGGTAAATAGTAAATAGGTTGATATTTACAAGATGGTAAATAGTAAATAGTTAATGGTTATAACCATATGGTTAATATGGTGAGTTAGAATATATATTTTTGTGATATATTAATATGTTTTATAATAATAGATCATAATATGTGTTTACTTATTCATAAGATTTGGGAATGAGAAAATGGTGGAGAAATTATAGGATTTTATTCCTATATATCTATATTATTCCTGGATGTATTAATTAATAAAGTGAAAGAATATATTTTTGTGTGTGGAAAACTCATCTACATATTATGTTTAGCTTTGTCTATGCTTTAAAATCCTATAATTTACAATAGTGGTATCAGATCAATTGAGATCCAAATATAGCTTGATAATTTTAGAGGGGCAATCCATTATTTTATTTTTTCCCCTATTGATGGAAACAATTTTCTTTTGTTGAATAAAATAATTCAAGCCTTTATTGTATTTTTTAGTTTCTATTTTTTGTGTCCACCCTATACAAGTATTTCAACTAATTTTTTAATCTCAATTCTTTTATTTGTAAACATCTTATGTTTATAAGACTCTTGTACTATATTGACCATGACCCCCTACAATCATTTCTATGTGAAACTATTATCAAGTGTATCTATACAATGTTGTCTATTCCACTATTTAATGCATTCGAAGGTATTTTGGTTTGATTTATATAATTAACATCCAACCTAACTATTTTTTATACTACATAATACTTGACATGTCTCCATATTGTAACTACATATGAGATCAATGAAGGTCTGGATTTGATCTTTCAAGTGTGGTATTTGCTACCTATATGGTGATCTAATTTAATTGCCAAATCTACTACCTATTTGGTCCATCATTTCTATTCTTGGCCTCACCATTATGCTACACAAAATATGTGTTTTGATGCATGAATTACATTTTTTTCTATGGAATTATTCAATGTAAAACTTGCTCAAAATTCTATAGTCTCCACTTTGACCATTCACCTATGTAGATGCCTTCATATATTCTTATCATCATGATTCTATCTTGGATTTTTTTCATTATCTAGGTATGTTATTTTATTTTTATTTTCAAATGTTTATTATATACTTTTAAAAGTATTCAATATTTAAATAATTGAGTTCTTGTCAATTAGTATTTAGTTTTATTTTGTAATCCCTTATCTATGTAGAGTCTAGAGTTAAGTGGGTTATTGAAAATTCAATGTTTTTTTTATAACTTTGTTTGAAAATATTTAATATTAAGTCAAAAATAAGATTTTATATTAATTTCATGTCATTTATTAAGTTTTAATTTTTGTGTGTCATAGTTTTATTAGTCAATAATCAAAAAAAAAAAAAAAAAGGATTCAGTTTTATCAATTAAGTCTTTTTAGGATTTAATTATCATTTTATCATAAGTTTAGTTATAATTATTGAAGTTGTTTATGTCATTACAAATTTACAAAATGACAAAAATCTTTTATAAATTGTGTAATGAGTCATAAATTCAAAATTATCATTTTTTTTGGATCCATAGTTAAAAAGTTGAGTCATTTGTCAAAAGTCAAAATTGTGCACAAATGCATTATCAATGTAACCAACATCCATTTTATAAAAAAATTATCAACAGTGTGGGGGGAGTAATTATCTACACTAAAATATTGATTTATATATTGGAGGAAGGAGGCATAAGAGGATGGAGGTAACTTACAACTTATCATCAGTCATCGATGACAATGCTTCTCACTTATTTTAATGACACATTTGTGTGGTGTACATTTGATTTTTATTTGTGTGGTGTGTTTTTTTGGAAATTTTCACATTTTATGAGGGGAAAATAGAGAAATTTTCCATTTTTCATTTAGAACCAAATTGGCTAAAGTCAAGGAACACCATTTTCCATTCAAAACCAAACTAGCTAAAGTCAAGGAACACTACTAGTGGTAGTGGTAGTCTTATTCATTGTGTGATATTGAGTGTCACAATAATAAATAGTGGCTACAAGTAAGAAGTTGATTTCTTACAAGGTCAAATGTGACATTGAGTGTGTATTTTATTTTAATTCTAGTTTGGTGTGCAAAATATGTAAATAGAATCTTGATGTTTAACTCATAGTAGAAAACATTGTAGAGTGTGTCTCTAAGTTTATTATAACACTCATAGATTTGAAAATGGTTAATGGTTGATCTAGAAAACCATAGATTTAAAAAGGTAGATAAACTCTTACTAGTGTAGCGGTCCTTTGACTGCCTTCCTTATTTATCAAGATAATCTTCCAGTGGAATGTTGAGTGCATTATTTTCATGTATTACATGTGGGATGTGTTATTGCATAGTTTGGGTCATGTGCAGTAAGACATTCAACCAATTGGAAGTTTACATGCCTTTCTTTGACCTAGATTATGAGGTAAGCTTATGCAACACATTACAGTAGAAAAAAGAGTTATGTTGTACCATGTCAACATTAGGGGGTGAATGTTATGGATAATGTTTACATTTGATATCTATCAAGATGGTAAATAGTAAATAGGTTGATATTTAATGGATGGTAAATAGTAAATAGTTAGTGGTTATAATCATATGGTTAATACGGTGAGTTGAAATATATATTTTTATGATATATATTTTTTTTATAACAATATATCATAATAGGTGTTTGATTATTCATAGGATTTGGGAGTGAGAAAATAGTGAATAAATTATAGGATGTTATTCTTATATATATATATATATATATATATTATTCCTAGATGTATTAATTAATAGAGTGAAAGAATATATTTTTGTGTGTGGAAAATTCATCTCCATATTGTGTTCAACTTTGTATATGTTTTAAACTCCTACAATTTATAACATTATAGGCATGTTGAGTAAATTCCATGTTTTCATCTAAAGTGTGAGGATATACATGGTTTTACCTATGAATAGTTGGCTGAGGGTGGGGTTCACTACCGTTATCCATTGGCCAGTATTAAGATGGAGCATTGTAGACTTGTCTAGTTTTGTATCAAAAATATTCCATAATTATTTATATAAATGAATAAGAGAATAATTATCTCGATTATATAAAATGGATATGGGTATCTCATGTTGTATTCAAAAGTGTTTAAAGAAGGGTTTTTGATTTAAGTGTACTGGTTATCTTTTTGCATGTCAGTTCCACCATAATTATCAGTAATGAGAAATGATCCGTAACCATGAATAAGTAGTTATGTTGATGTTTGGTAAACATGAAATTAATTAGAAGTTTTATTATTTAAATTTTTGTGAGCTTTAATTATCCTAATAATAGGATATATATAAAATGCTTTAGAACATCATAATAATACTATAATTATTGCATATTTTTTGAAATGAGATATTAGATACCATTGAGATTGGATGTATTTGTATATTGAATTAGTTAGTTTTAGTATTCATGTGTATGTTATACATTTTTTTATTTTCTTTCTTTTCAAAATATTTTGATTTGTGAGTGCATTTTTATGATTATTTTGGATTTGAAGAATTCATACCTTGGATTACATTATTTTTATACTAGATAGTAATATATTTTGAAGATATATCCCCAAGATATGGTTTAAGTTATCTATATCTTAAAAAAAAGGTTATCCAAAGATTAAATTTCAACCCAAAACATTTTCAGACAAAAATATAGGTTCAAACCCTTCAAGCCATAAGTTCTATTATAGCATTAAGTAACATTGTTATGATGAATGAAGGGGGAATGCTTATCCTTTTTATCCTTTAGAGTTTTTGATTTAACTAGACTCCACTTTAAGTTTTTTTAATGAATCATTTATTAGGGTCTTTATATTTCATTAAAAATTAGTATTCATTCCTTAAATAAATAACTGTCATCAAATTTTATTACGACTGGCAAGGTCCACCATCAAAATTAGTTTTTACTTCCATGTTTGCAAAATTTATAGTATTAAAAGGATTAGGATATACCTTGAAGGTTTTTTTAATACCTTAAAGGTATATTTTATGAGATAAATTTAAGTTTCCTTGGAATACCTTCAATAAATCTCCTAGTAGATATGTTGAAGGTATTATAATTAAATTCAAGGTATCTACTAGAAGATACCATCAAGTTATATCATAGGAGATACCTAGAATATATTACAAGAAACCTAAGAGATACATTGAATATATTACAAGGATGTAGGAGATACCTTGAAGGTTATTGTAATACCTTCAAGGTAGCTCTTCAAAGGTCATAATAATACCTCCAAATTATCTCCTAGAAGATACCTTGAAATACACATAGGTCCTTGTAATACCTTCAAGACATCTCATAGAAGGTAATTAGAAGGTGTTAAAATTTATGGTATTATAAATATGTCCTTGTAATGACTTAAAGGTATCTTATAGAAGATACCTTAAAGGTATTACAAGGACGTCTTTCTAATACCTTTAATATTAACATCTTAAATCTACCTCTTATAAGATACCTTGAGGGTCCTTGGAGATAACTAGAAGGTTCTTGAAATACCTTAAAAGTATCTTATAGGAGATAAATTTAAGGTACTTGTGAGACCTTCAAGGTATATCCAAAGAGATATGCTAAAGGTCCTAGTAATACCTTCAAGGTATCTTCTTGGAGATAACCTAGAATGTTATAAAAAATTTCTTATTGATGATATTTGATTTAAAAGCCAATGTATATTTTATATGATACCTTAAAATGTGTCTCTTAATTGATAATTAAATATATTAAATTTTCCTTCTTGGTGGTAATGGATTTGAGGCCCAAAGTATCTCTTATGTGATACCGTGAGAGGTTTCTATAAGAAACACCTCTCAAGGTATTACTCAAGAGCCACCTCTCAATTTATGATAAAATAAATACTTTAGACCTCAAATAGATTACCATCAATAATACTAAAATGTAATTCATTTAAGGCATTTCCTTATAAATAGCTCTTGTATCTAAATTTTATGTTTTTTAAATGTACCTATCACATCAAAGTATACATATACATGTATTTGTAAAAAGGTACCTATTACACCCAAGATATATATCTTAAAAGATACCTCAACATATTTCTTAAAATATGCTTTTGATTTATGCCAATCACTATCAATAATAAAATAGTATTTATTAATGTGTCTCCTTACTAAATTGATATGACTTCAAATCTAACATATTTTATCCTTTTTTTTTTTGAAAAAACACTTAAAGTATCATCTAATATAAATGTCTTAAGGTATATTTGAATATATAAATTGGACCTAAAATCCAACACCATCAATGAATAAATAGTAATACTTTTAATTTATCTCCATATAAAAACCTCTCCAAGTCTCACTCAAGAGATACCTTGACCCTCAGATCCATCTCCTTCAATAAGAAAATAATAACTTAAAGGTATATCTTATGAAATACAACATCTATAAATTATGTTTACAAAACCAATCCATATATAAACCCATTGGAATGTGAACAACTTGTAAGGTATTTACCAACGTATTTTCATAACTACCTCATAAGGACCTTATTTTGAGTGATCATTTTTGAGAGTGCGTATTTTTTTGGGGAAACCTAAATTGGGAATCATTTTTAAGGTTGGAGGAGTTATCACCTAGGTGAAATGAGGAATGAAGTAAGTAGTGTATGATAATAAAAGATATTTCTCTTTATATTGATAACTTAAACATACGAAATCTATTTTGATTATATTTTAATTTTAAAAGTATCTAAAATAAATAAAATAGGCATATGTATGTATGTATATATATGTATATATATATATATATATATATATATACATATACACATATGCCTATTTTATTTATTTTAGATACTTTTAAAATTAAAATATAATCAAAATAGATTTCGTATGTTTAAGTTATCAATATAAAGAGAAATATATTGATAACTTAAACATATGAAATCTATTTTGATTATATTTTAGTTTTAAAAGTATCTAAAATAAATAAAATAAGCATATGTATGTATGTATATATATATATATATATGTATATATATATATATATATATATATATATATCCTAAAATGGGAATCATATTTATGATTAGAGGATTTATCACCTAGGTAACGTAAGGAAGCAAGAAGTATATGATGATTAAAGCTATTATTTTTTGGACACACCTACATGTGCACATGTCTGAATGAACACATGCATGCACACACACACACACACACACACACACACACACACACACACACACACACACACACACACACACACACACACACACACACACACACACACACACACACACACACACACACACACACACACACATCTATGTGATTTATCCATGAAGTAAGGAAGTAAGAAGTATATGATGATCAAAGCTATTTTTTATGGATTCACACACACACACACCTATGTGATATCTCCATGAATATTTTTTAAACTAGTGACATTAAAATAAATGTGGTATACATTACCTTTTTAATATTTTTAGGGTTTAAATAAACTCCATGCTTATGTTATGGTATAAATAAATCTGTATATCCTATATATAGGCATACACTAAATTAAATTTATAATTAACCTGATTAAGAATCTCACATGTCTTTTTTTAAATGTCCAGGCCAAAAAACATACATGAATGGATTTTAAATGTGAAAACTATGTTTCTCTCATAAATAATGGAAAGGTCATTGGTGAAGGAAGAATACACAAAATTCCAAGTGCATATGTTCATTATTTGGAATCCACAAATCCCACTTCGACATACCATAATGATAAAATATCTTTTATATGTGTAATTTTTAATGTGACAAAATATTTTAATTAGAATGAACCACTTCCAATTTTAAGATATTTTATAGATACTTTAGAGGATGTGGTTGATAGTCTTACCATATGGAGCATAAGAATGATGTAACATTTCATAGATGATTGTTATATGAATGATTTCATGGAAGAAGGAAAAAATAAATTTAGTTCAATTATGTATATGAACCCATTGCAACAATAAAACCCTTTCTTGTATTCATTCATTTGCTATATCGATGATCCAATCACATTTCATATCT
>JARHVA010009321.1:0-80000 GCA_037957365.1 Torreya grandis | reverse complement strand
AAAGCATTAAATATTATTATTTTCATAGTCTAATGTCTAGCTAATTATTTTTAGAAATGTTTTAGATTAAGGTAAAAGTAGGTTTTGAAGGGGACCTGAAACCCTTTACAACAAAAGAGAGATAAACCTTTAAGCACAACCAGGTTTCTAAAAAGAAACTCGAAACCAGTAAAAGCAAAACCAGGTTAAACAGGAACCTGAAAACAACAAAAAAGACCAGATGTAATAGCTGACAAAACACATAACAGACCTTCAACAGACAGGATCAACACCCTACAAAACCTCCCATACAAATGAGGTTTTTATTTTTATTTTACACAATCGAAGATTCATATCTAGAGTGGGGACCAAAGGCTTAGACTTCTTCCTCTTAACTGCTATCCATTCATCCTCTACCTTAGCTACCTCAACAATCCATGCCTCAGAGGACAGTGATCCATGAAGCCCAGGGGACACAGATGCCTCAACAAAATCCTTATGAAAACCAGCCAAAGTCTGGCTCCTAGGAAGCTCCTCCAAAATAGGGGGAGAGACTAAAGCCTCCTCAACAACTGGCTCAGAAAGAACACTAATCCTAGTCTCCACAGGACCTTTAATAGAATCTTTCACCAGCGAATCCTCCTCAACCATCGGCTTGGAATGGATACTATCTTCATTCTCAGAATTAGTCGAAGCTTCCATGGGTTGTTTAGCTATGTAATGTTGGAAGGAAACCTCAGACCACCAAGAAGGTGGTCATCTGGATTTTGATTTCCCAGCTGTATAACGAGCAACAATATGACCCATCAGGTGGCACTTTTTGCATCAAAAAGGTAAACTCTCAAAATCTAAAATTTGTGTCCATGTACCCCTTGCAGAATCTAGACAGATCACCTCAGGAAGGCCCTTAGAAACATCCACCTCAACCATTTAGCGTGTATAGGTCGAATGGTAACAATCCGAAGCATTTTCATCCAGAAATAAAAAATCTCTTATAGCATTTCTGATGGTTTTAAAAACCAATTCATGCCAAAGATGTATTGGTAGATTAGGGAGCCAAACCTAGATAGGGAGCTTGTTAAAGGTTTTCGTAAGAGGATTAAAATCCATATGCCACCATTTGACCATGAGAGGATATTTTCCCTACCATAAAAAGTTACTGTTGCACAAGATTATCCTCCTGTCCTTAGATCTTTGGAAGAAAGCTATAAAGAAACCTTTAATGCATGGGAATATTTCAACATTGTCTTCAATAAGTGGCAACCAGGTCATGGAGATCTAGCCATGTAGATCTGCGAGAGAGGGCCAAAAGCCATGGAAATGAAAAATAGCATCATGAGAGGAAAAATCTTCTACCCATTCGAAGATTTTGTCAACTGTTTCAGGATCTAGAGCTACCCTAGTGGGTTTCAGGATATGTTATTATATATATCTTAAACTCCATTTTCATTTACTTGTATTTAATAAGAAAAAAATCAAGAATTTGATAGATGATAGATATTTGTTATAATTATTATTCTCAATTATTTTTTTAGTACCATAAATTATTTTCATGCATTTCTCCTCCCTTTATTACTTGAAATTATCCATTGAGTTCCCAATTATTTCTTAAAATTACTATAAATAGATCATGCACTTCTATCTATTTATTTTTTTATTTGATAGGGTAAACCAAGTTTTATAGGGACCTAGAACCATGAGAGTGAAATACAATAGTTTAAATAGGCCCTCTATGGTTGAAGAAGAAAAAAGAAAGACTAGAACCTAGAGAAAAACAAAACTAGAAACAAAAAATTAACTAGATTACTATCTATTTATGACATGCAACTACCTGAACTAATAAAATTTCTTAAAATATAAAAATGGAAAATGTTTAGGTACTATGTTTGGACACTACTTAGATAAAAACTTCCTACTATGTTTGGACACCTGCTACTATGTAATGGTCATTAAGTTATTTTAATTTTTTGGTGCTTGAAAATTTAATAAGTGAAAAATAATTTGGGATTCAATCATTTTGGTGACACTTTAGAGCCAACTAGAAAGGAGGGATCCAAATTTGTTTATTTCTCTAGTTTTGCATTTGACTGTGTAAGGATTACGGTCTTAACCTTTCTTCTTTTTTAAACCTTTTTTATTATATCTTGTTCTTAATGACGTGGTGACATGTGTAATGCGGAGGTCATAACTTCCTTATTTTTTTATCATTCTTTATGAAAAGTCAAAGTATTTTAATTTATTCATAATTTTTTGGCATGTATCTCTAATCAATGCACTTTTTGGGAAGATAACTTTTCATAACCAGATCTTTTCACCCCTTCATGATTACATTTTTATGATAGATCAAGGCATTTGATCAGGGGTAAAAATGTATTTATTTTTATATTTTAAAATTATTCCTCCTCTCTAGTTCTACTTTTTAGCTTCATAGTTAATGTTATTTTCAACAAGAGGGCAAAAATGATTAAACCACGATCTTGTGAGGAGATCAAAAATACTAATCCATCAATCTAGGACATTTTAAGGAAAGATGACCTAACTCATTTTATGGATAAGATTGAATAAAATGACTCTAAGTTTTATGTGGAGTTTGTTAAGGCCTAGGATGATAATAATGTGAAAATTAGAGGAATGCACATTGTAGTTTTTTAGGAGGCCATTATGTAAGCTACATATATGTCATCTAAGGTCCTAAAGTGTTACAAAGATATTGTTAGGAAAGTGGAATTACTTAAAAATTTATCTTAATCTAAGAAAAAATCCAAGTAGATAATTGTGGGTTGTGAGAGGAATAAAAATCCTTGGTTGTAAATTATTTTGACTTATTACAAATACATTATATAGATGTGATTTATTTTTAATAAATCCAACTCATTCAAAAAAAATTCTAATATTTTTTTAAAATTTGAACTACTAATAAGTCCATATTATTTTAAATTATTCAAAAAAATGCCTTGATTAGAAATAATTTAGACTTATTATAAATACATTAGATAGATGGAGTATATTTGCAATAAGTCCAACTAATTTTTAATAAGTTCTAATTTACTTATGATATTTGTAAAAAAATTGGACTACTAATAAGTCCATTACATTTTAATTTGGACTAATAATAAGTCCATAATAGTTTCCATACTTAGTCCAATTTATTTGGAATATAAAACTTATTCTTCGTTTGAAATTCTCTCAAGTCCACTAAAGTGGTTATAATTCCAAACTAATCCATCAGTCTGGGACATTTTAAAAAAATGTGATCTAGCTCAGTTCATGGATAATATTAAAGGACATGAATTTATTAGTTGTCTATGAAATTTTATAAGGCCTAGGATTATAATAATCTGAAAATTAGATAAATTCACATTGTAGTTTTTGAGGAGGCCATTGTATGAGCTACTAGTATCTCATTTGAAGGCCTACAATACTATAAAGATATTGGTAGGAAATTGGAATTACTCACAAATTTCTTTGAATCTAAGGAAAAATCCATGAAAAAATTAATTATGGGTTATGAGAGGAATAAAAATCTTTGCTTAGAAATAATTTGGAATTTTTACAAATGAATTAGATAGATGCAGTTTATTTGTAATAAGTCCAACTAATTCTTGATAAAGTCCACTTTATTTCTAAACGTTTTTCAAATTTTGGACTACTAATAAATACATATTATTTTAAATTATATAAAAAAAAAATCTTCATTTGAAATAGTTTAAACTTATTGCAAATGCATTAGATAGATGAAATTCATTTTTAATAAGTGCAACCAATTGTTGATAAATTCAAATTTATTTCTTATAGTTTTTTCAAAATTTGGACTACTAATAAGTCCATATTATTTTAATTTAGACTACTAATAAGTCCATATTATTTTATTTTAGACTACTAATAAGTCCATAATATTTTGCATACTTAGTCCAATTTATTTATAATATAGAAGACTTATTATTGGTTTGAAATTCTCTCCAGTCCAATTAAGTGGTTATAAGTCCAAACTATTCAAAATAGTCCTTATTATTCTATCATAGTCATGAATAAATTAAGTTGATGATTACACCTACATGACGATAAAATGACATATAAGGCCTGCATGTTCCTTTCCAACCATTGGTGATGTAAAATTTTTAATGGAAGTAACTATAAATGATATTTAAGGATTACAATAGCTTAGTCTGCTACACTTGGCAAACATAGACCTTGGTTGTTCCTCTTAATTATATACCTTTTCCTAAATTTTTAATTATCACATATACCCTATCTTGAGCCCCTTGGCCTATCTCTTGGTTTGAACAATCTTATGTTGATGACCCAATCTTTATATCTTACTCATAATACTTAACTTATGATAGTGTTGATAGAAAGTTAGTCCCAAACCCTTGATCAAGTAACTATTGTCTAAATATTTTTCACAATTTTATAACTACCAAGGCATAAACATTAGTCCCAAACCCATATGTTTATGATAGTATCCTACCTTGAGATAGATGTTTAGTGCCCTAAATTCATCTAATTTTCAAATGAAACTTATTATAATGGTTAGATTAAGTGCTTTAATGTCAGTTATGTCTCTAAAGGAAGTGATATAAATACAAAATTAAACCTCATTCATTCCTCACCTAGAAAATACCTGAGACAACTTATCCAAATCATTCAATCAATCATTTAATAAATCAAAACTTCCCTATTTTCATATCAATCATAGGGATAACACATAAGTAGATATAAAGTATTGAAGAAGTAGCCTAAGAGCCTCATTTTCCATGTTACAATCTAGTTAATTTTTGTAATTAATTTATACATATTTCATGATTCACACATAATCTAACATGTAGGGGAAAACTAAATCAGCCTAAGGCTCTCTTCAGAGTATCAGATATGTAGGTAGTGTTCATTTCCATAGGGGTATTTATGGTTAGCTTAACATCATGATCCCTTTAACCCATTATTTCCAAGGTCACTATGAATATGAATAATTAGGGTTTTATAATTTCATAAGGAATAATAGTCCATGACCTAGATAAAAATTCACTAGATTAAAGGCAAAGACAAACCTAAAAAAATCTAGGTAGTCACATCCTTTTATAAAAATTATTTCGTACAAAACATCTACATCTAATTCAGATATTAGTATCAATGCAATTATCCTAAGCTGATGCTAGTGTCTATAGTTCTAGAGGCACCCAATCCAAAATTTGGTTATTTTTCTAGAATATTATTCTAGTCTTCTTCTTCCTTGTTCTAAATCTATAACTATGTTAGCATTAGAACCATGTACATTATATATTTTTCATTTCCATATCTAGCATAGTTATACTTACTATTTTTAACCTATTTCAATTTAATTAATTTAGTAATTATTATATCAGATTTTAACATTTAATTAGCCTATTATAGATCTGATTATCAACCTTGTACACTGTCATTTGTATATTCTTAACCCCATATACCCAAGTATGATCCTTATCGAAACCCAACATTTGAGATTAAAAACCTAGGTCATTTAGGGTTTTGTGTTTCTTTTTTTATTAATTACTTTACTTTTTTTTTAAATATTCAATTTTTCATTTGTAAAAACAATGGAAAACATTAATCCAAAACTTGATTTCAAATGGAAGATAAAGAAACATTGCGTACTCATCTCAATAATAACAAGAGTGTAATGGATGAATGTTTGTATGTTATAAGAGATGATAAAATAAACATGATAAACTAAGGATTCTTTACTTAGTGATGTTGAATCCTTATAAGGTAATATATCTCATTCCATATAAATCAATCTTCTTACATCTAGTGGAGGCATAGGTTATGTTTTCCAACCTTTGTTTCCTAACAATTCTATTGCTACATCTACCATGGGGCTAAGAAATGGTTCAACTCAAATACTATTTATATGCCTATTTAAGCCATGATTACATCCCATTTTGTTACTACATAGCTTACTAATATAAATCCTAATGGGTCCACATTTCATATAGTTTAAAAACTTCATCAAGTTATAAAGACCTTAGAGGACAAGGTTACAAACATTAAACAAAATGCTTTAAATTCTCCTCATGTTATTGATTCTAAAGATGTGTCACATAATCCAATTACACTTGAGATATATTTTCACCCTTTACAAACTATTTTTTTAACTTAAGTTCATATTTTATGACGTTAATGGTGATCTTTAAAAACATCTTCCATCTGTTATATGACATGTCTTGACTATTCATCTAATGATAAACTTTTGACAAAATTATTCCCAAGAAACCTCAAGGATTATGCTTTGAGGTAGTTTTATTATTTACCTCTCCAATCTATGAAATCATTCAAATATATTACCAAAAAGTTTTTGGCACACTTTTCCATCAATATTTATGAAAAGGTTTCCTATGCTCAAATTTCCAAAATCAAATAAGGAACAAATGAACCTATAAATGAATATGTCTTAAGGTACAAGATAATTTTGGCTAAAATGACTAATTCTATGGGAAATCAAGAGTTAAAAGACAAATTCAAGCAAATTTTGCCTATTCCTTTACATGAGTCCATTATTTTCAAAAAGGTCAAATATTTTGATGCTTATGCCATATTGTAGAAGACAATGAAATGAATTTTATTTAATTAAATAAGCTAAAATATGTAGTAAACACACCAATTGCATATATATCTTGTACCAAGTTAAAAATCAATCCAGTTTATAAGGTAAAACCTCTTGAGCCTCAAAAACAAATAATAACCATGTCTAATATAGTTTGATAGTAGCCTAATTAGTTTGTTTTATCCATTGCACCAAGGAGATAGTTCTCACATTTATTTGAGTATCCAACTTCATTACTCCTATAGTTATTAGAGTGTCATCTTATATCTCTCACTTATACTATAAAGGTTTATACGAATAGTAATTTACCTAAATGATATGATGTAAATACTTATTTTGATTGTCCCTAGGGACTAGGACATTATATGAATAGATGTTTTACATTGAAGCATTAGATACAAGACCTCATTGATGATAAAACAATTAAATTTTATGATCCTACCATGAATCTGACTCATAACCTGGTGATATCCAAAAATAGAAAATATTTAGTAATCCTTTACAAGACCATTCTAACAAGGAACTATAAGTGCAAATGGCATATAATGCACATACTCCACCATCACATTATGGGTTCCCATTATATGGGATTATTAGTACTTATACATGGCATATATCTCCTATGGTTTAAAGACCTTATATTACTTTTGATGACACTAGAAGCAAGGATGATGACTCTGATCTTCATTCTTTATTCACTCAACCATTCCTTGATTACCATCTTAAACATAATGTTATTATTTGATAATGGTTTAAGTGAAAACATTTGTGCCATGAAATTACTTGTGTATCTATGCTATACTCATCATTATTTTTGTACTTCTACTATCTCAATTAGAGCATTCGATGGGACCTCCCACAAGGTTCTTGGTGAGATTGACTTACCTTTATAGGTTAGTCCTACACATGTCGTTACTACCTTTTCAATTATACCTTCTAGAGGAATATTTGATATATTATGGGAATACCTTGGATACATACTCTTTGAAAAATAAGATAAATACCTTATATAGTGTGTGGGTGTGTTAAATAAATTCATGCCAATCAGGTAATTACAATTTATAAAATCTCCTATGAACATCCTCTACAGTAAAAACCTATACCTAGTTAGATAAGTATCAAACTTACAAAGGTTTATCCACTACAAAAGGGTAAAAAATATATAATCCACTTTACTAGGTGGCTCATATTTGAGAGACAATTACATCAGAGACATACATTAGATTCCATGAAATCATCATCTTCTATTACACAACATATTCAAATATATAGAGCACTTAAACATGTTTATACCATTTTTATTCTAAATAAACTATAAATAGCATAGATATGGGTTCCATTATCCCATATTCCTTCTATTTCTACTTGCTAAGCTTAGAGTCATATTATACATACATCGAGCATCACAAACATTTTAATAATAGATATTTCACCTATACATGCTCTTTGGTAGTACCATAAATTATTTTCATTAGGTTTTGAGTGGGGATATATATATGACCATTCTTTGGATGGGATCATAGGATGTTCTTTACTCTACAACTATTCCAAAAATATAAAAAAAATTCAAAAATCCAAGAATATTTTCAACATAAACATATTGTATTGGCTCCTTGGCATCTAGGTTGTTAGTTCCATGTTGATGGATGGCATAAAAGTTACTTCTAAATAGACATATGTTACAATTATACTTGAGTGTGATATAGGCATACATAGATACATAATCCATTCCTATTTTTGATGTTGGGCCTTCCCTCTACTCATGTCATGTGGACACTGGGGACATCCACTTATTTGATCATGATACACAAAAGTTATATAGTTCAAGGATCACTTTTCATTATCATGATTGAGCTTATATGTACTTACACATGCCTATATCCACAATTATATATTTCATAGATTACTTGATATGTTATGCACTTGACTTTTTTTCTAACACATTTAATTCATGAGATACTATGATATGTTTTACATTGGTTTCTTATGATTTCATTTATGCACTTCCTTGATTGTCTTGCCTTGTTATTGTTTATTTATTTGAGAATTTAAATATGCCCTTTTATTTATGAACCCTATGCCTATGTGTACTTTATTTGACATTTTAATATGTCATTATTACATTTGTCAACATTTGAATACATAATATTCCTTTGATTTTATGGTATTCAAACATTTCCCTTGTTTGTGGTCTCCTTTGGACTAGTGTCTATTGACTTTATTTTAAGTGATCTAGTGTGGGTGTTTATTTTATTTTTAAGCTTGTATTTTTATTATCTAGATGTTTCCATGATAGTTATCATGAATCTTAGTCCATCTGATCACATTGTTCTATCTTATTCAATGCTACATTTACCTAGATATGTTCTTTTATATGTCACATGGTTCCATTCATAGAATATTCAATTGTCTTATCCTTTTGAGATGAGGTGACTACTAGTTTATATTCTTCCCTCACTTCAAAGTGGGGGTATGTCATAGAGGCATGTTCTTCACATTTGGAATAGTTTTTATATTTATTGGTGGAATGCTTTGGAAGGATGTTCTCCACATTTAATCACATTTGGCACAATTTTTAGATTGAGTGGGGTTATGCTTTAGAAGCATGTCCTCTACACATACTCACATTGGGCACAATTTTTAGATTTAGTGGGGACATGATTCAAAAGCATGTTATCCACACTTATTTTGTGTTTAACACACCTAGATTTAGTGGATATATATTTTGTAAGCATGTACTCCACATTGGTAGTTATTTTAGCTTTCAAATTTATCCATATATAGTGGGGTATGCTTTAGAAGCATGTTCTAAAAAATTATGTAGTTTTCAAATTGGGAAAAGCACATAGTTCTATATCAAATTCATAGTTGTGCCATAATTCTATACATTGGTACCAATGTTATACATAGTTTCAACATGTGAGATATATAACATGTATAGGCTATGTGATGTGTGCCTAATACTGCTAAATCTAAATCACTTTTAGATTTTAATACACTCTTTTATGGACTATCTCAACCCATCAAAATGGAATTTTATTGACTGTATTGAGCCAATCTAATGCAGTAGTTGGTTCACTTTTAGTATGGTTGAGGTGATTAAATAACTCAATCTTTCCAAAATTTAGGTTGAACTTTATTGTATCATAAATCCTCACCAGTTTGATAGTAGATTAAAGGGGGTGATGTATATGATATTTATGGATTATATATCACCTTGGTCTTTTAAACTTAGAAAAATTAGATTTTGGTTGTTCCTATTAGTTTTGTGACTTTTCCCACTTTTGAAAGTCTCATATCTACTCTATCTTTGGCCCCTTGGCCAATATCTTAGTTTGACCAATCTTATTTTGATGACCTAGACCTTTTATCTTACTATAATGCATAAAATGTGTTTATCTTATGCCCCTATAAGTTCTAAGCATGTACCTATTTTATAACTACTAGGACACAAGTTTCAATCACATACCCTTACATTGATGCTAGTGTACTACCCTAATGTAGGTGTCTAGTGACCTAAATTCATTTGATTTACAAATGAAATGTATCCTAGTGTTCAACCTAAGTGATTTAATGTGATTTAGTTATCTAAAGGGATATAAATATAAGATCAACCTTCATTCATTCCTAACTAAAAAATACCTAAAGAAACTTATCAAAAGAATTCACTCAAGTGCTCGATAAAGAAAAACTCCCTATTTTATCATATTTTCATATTAGTCATAGGGATAACACATACACATGTTTGAAGTACTAAAGGAGCAAGTTAAGATATTGATTTTCTAATTTATAAGCTAGGTCACTATTGTACTTACTTTCCACATATTGCATGATTCATGCATAATCCAACACGTAGGGGCAAATTGCATTAGTATAAAGACCTCTTTAGAGTATCTCGATACTTTGATACTATTAACCCATTTTTTACAACATCACTATGAAGATGAATAACTAGGGTTTTAAAATTTCATGAGGAGAAACAATCCATGACCCAAATATAAATACACTAGAGTGAAGGTGAAGGCAAACCCATAAGCATATATGTGGTTTCATCCTTTTCTAGTAGGTATTATGTACACTATACCTATGTCTAGTTCATATGGTAGAGTTGACATAACTATCCCAAGTTAATGCTAGTGTCTACCACTCTACAAGCACCCAATCTAGAATTTGGTGACTATTCCAAAATCTTCTTCTATTCTACTTATTTCTTGTTCCAAATCCATTACTATGATAACATTAGAACGAAATAAGTACATTATTTCTTTGTCATTTCCATATCTATCATAGTTGTACTTACTATTTTTTGTCCATCTTAGTTTAATGAATTTAGTATATATTATATCTAAGTTTAAAATTTTATAGTCCTATTATAGATATTATCATCACCCTTGTACATTATCATTTCTATGTGCTTAACCTTATCTACCCAAGTAGGATCCTTATCCAATTTAGGGTTAAATATTCACTCCCTTATATGGATACCAACAAGGCATAAATCACTACTATGAAGGAGGCAAATATTACTCACCACAAGGAAAGGTGAAAAATAAGTTGATCCACATAAGATTATATAATAATGCCTTCAATTCATAATCACAACCCCATCACATAAGGTGAATATAACAACAATCTATACTCATACATACATGAATAGGTTTAATGTAAAAACACTGTAATGAGCATATTATTCCATTGAATATACCAATCATGTCCCTAAGTTTTCTATAACCATATATTATTGACCAAATAAATCCATATAACATAAGGACGAACTAATTCTAACTCCAACTAGAAATAATCACAAGTTAATAGTCATAATCTAAGGGGAAATAATATGGTATTACCAATGCAGTATCTTGATTCATTCCTAACTTCATCACCACAATGATAAATATGGATAAACCCTAAATCATACTTTTATAAGTGGTAAGACTATTTTTTCTCAAAATTTTCATCACTAAACCTAGTGAAACCACATCAACCCTATATCGACACAACACCCTAAGGACTAGAGTAATCAATCTTCATGGTCTTAAGAACTATTAACCATTTTTAACCCCTAAGTCAAAAGTGTCAACCCCTATAGAAAAAACATGCTTGTCATGATTCCATACCTTGTTCATAGTCTTTTCCATGACTTTTGATGTCCTCAATTGGTCCTTTAAAATTCTTATTAGCATTGTTTAGGGTTCCATTGTATGCACTAGGGGTTACTCAAGGAATAATCATGTGATATCATGTTATGCGTCATGGGATGATATATTAGGTTTTCATAGGTTATACTTAGGTCAGAGGAAGGGTCTCAAGTGTATTTTGAAGCCTAAAAGTGGAATATATATTATTTGATGAAGTTAAGGAATTTTAACAAATATTAAGGTATATAGAAAAATTAGGGTTTCTTATTCTCAATATATTTATTCTTATCTTAGATAATTTGTATGGAAGACATTTATTGGTAAGGTTTATGGGATGTCCAATTCATTTTGATTCTTGACATGAGGTCTAGTGGTATATCTAGGGTCATCTTTTGTAGTCTATTGGTCAAATGTTTAAAAATGAAATGAATCTCTAAAGATATCAAATACCCTACACACATGACATATAAGTTAATCTACATATTAAAAGAGTATTAGGAAGGTATATTTTTTATGTCAAATTTAAATAAAAAATTTCAAGGGCATATTTCAAATCTAACATATTTTTAAGCTTGTGAAGCTCAGACTAAAGTCAAATAGATGGTGAGTACATTGAGGTACACTTAATCAAATGGGTATTTTTATTACATATAGTCTTGTAAGGAAAAAAGAATCATTTTTTTGTTACAAATCCATCATTTGAGTTAATGATATCTCTATCATCCTTTAGTTCAATGTTTTAACACGATAACCTTGTAGTAGAAGGAAATATATTTATGAAAATTGAGCTATGTGTAGATCAATCCAAGAAATAGACATAAAAAATAGGTGTAAGGTGGTCATAAATGGTCATACATCACTCATAAAACATCCATCAATCCTCTCATGGTCAATTTTATTTTTATAATCAAGATACAGTGCTGAAAAAGTTTAAAACCTAAATGGACCCTCTATTATGTTCTTGGAAAAATTGAGATCTATTTTTGATTATCATTCATAAATAAGGAATGACCCTAAGATATATTTTTATGGGATTATAAGATCATAATTTTTCTATGTCCATGCTATTTGTTTTTTTTCTTTAAATCTCTCATGCTCTATGAATCATTGTTAGCAAGATAATCACCTCTAATAAGCTATCAATGCCTACAAGTTTATTTTATTTATTTTAAACACACTTTGAAGCTCAATGAGGGAAAATAAAGGATTGTAAATATTTGTCATGGATTTAAGGGACCTTACCAATATCACAACTAGTATATGTTATCATGGTGCAGTTTTGATCATGATAGGAATGGTGTGTGTTTTGTTAAGAGTCACAAGTATTAAGAGTTTTCCTTGTAATGTATGAGAAAATTTTATACAAGTAAGGTCAAATAGCACATCAATGAGTTATGTATTATTTTAAAGGATAAATTACTTCATCCATATCATTCCCAAATAAAAAAATTAGACTTATGGAGTAGTATGCCTATGTATAGTGGAAGTCTTAATTCATTTCTAGCCCTTAAGAACCCTAATGTTGATGAATTTTTGTGTAAAAGGTGGTCTTTATTACATACCCAAAGTATTATATTAATTAATTAGGTATAATATAACCTCAAAAACCCTAATTTGTCATGGATGATCTAGATATTTTGACAGAGAGCTCTGGGCTAGAAATAAGCACCTACAACCATGTACTAAACAAATGCATGAGAGAAAAGGGGTATGCTTGTGAAGATGTGATTTATGAATAAGTATAAATAGGATTAATATAATACAATAAACACCCCATACTATTATTTATATAATTTAATCTCTTAGTGATTTGTAATTGAGTTCTTAAACCCAAAATTATAATTAAGTCCCCAATCATCACCTATAGATTTGCCAAGATAACTCATGAGTGGATTTCAAAATTAAGAAGAGGATGTAGTTCACATAATGGGTTTGGAGATTAGATATATTTACAAGTGATAAAATTAATTTAAGGAAGAAAAAACAAAAATTAATATCATAAAGTCCAAATATGATGATCAAAATAATATGCACTTGAACTTTGTAAATACATAACCAAGTGTTCTTACAGGTCTACCTACCTACATCAAGGGTGCCTACTTAGGCTAAAATAAAGGAGGACTATGGAGGGAAAAAAATAAATTATTAATGATACTATAATGAAATTATTACTTCCATATATTCCTCACAGTTAACAAAAATAGTGCCAATGTGAATAGGTTTTTTTAGTCCTAGTAAGCGTAAAATTACACACTCATACCTATGGGTAAAAACATGAGAAAATTTGATTTATTGAAGGTGATATGAATAAATAAACACCATAATAAGTTTTTTATATATTAAATGAAAAATTCCATGATGTTTTTAACCCTTCAACAATAAAATGTAATAATTAACATAGGTTGTTAGGGTTGTTAAGGTGTGGAGCTAAAAGCTTCAACTGTTTGCAGACACAAGGAAGGATGTTGAAGAACCAGAGCCACTGGTGTCGGCAGTATGACTGACATCAGTCAGATGTAGTGGAGAAGGATACTAGTGATGGCAGGGAGTCGGCCGATGTCGGTAGCACCAGACAAGCAGGGATCGGCATCGGTCGCCTGTGCGGTCCAGAACTGTTCATTGCACGAACAGTTAGATAGTTGAACCGAGTGTTTGCATGGCAAGGGGCTAATTTAAGTCACGAGCTATGTGTCTAATTTTAATATAAGAGTTCTATTTTTGTAAGCATGGGATCTTATTTAAAGACCCATAAGGCATGTATTGTGATTGATTCTAAGGCAAGTAAAAGCATTGAAGCAAGCAAGGTCAAGGAGATCTACAGGTGTAAGGTCAAGGAGATCAGCTAAAGCATTCAAGGAGGGATAATAACTCAGGCTTTATAGTTGTTGTGTTGATCAAGAGAGAGAAGGAAGAAGGTCTTGAGGTGTGGCAAGCCTTTTAGGTGGAGGAAGAAGTGGCATCTTCGTTATTGTATTTTCTTCTAGTAGTATTTAATACAAGAGTGTGTATTGTCTCTCAAATTCTTTGATGTCTCAAGTTTCCAGCTACTTTATCATTCTAGTATAATTTTGTGTTTAATTGCATATAAGAAAGTAATCAATTGTGCTCTAATTGGTAGAGCTAGAGATCCCCTGACAAGTGGTATTAGAGCTACAGTTTGCATGAAGCAGGGTATTGTTTTTGATTACAGGTCATTCACAGGGTTTTCTGATTGAGTGGGAGTTTAGCAATGGCAGAAGAAAGTAGACTACGAATGGAGAAGTTTAACGGCAAGAATTATCAACATTGGAGGATATAGATTGAGGACTATCTATACCAAAAGGATTTGTACTTACCGTTGGGTGGGGTTGCATGCAAGCCCACAGATATGAAGGATGAAGAATGGAACGTTCTTGATTGGAAGGCTCTTGGTTCCATAAGGTTGAGCCTTGCATCATCTGTGATTTCCAGCTTATCACAGTGCAAGATAACGGAAGAGTTGATAAAGTCCTTGGCAAATTTATACGAAAATCCCTCGGCTTCTAATAAGGTATATCTTATGAAGCAGCTATTTACTTTGCAAATGCAGGAAGGTGGATCGGTAAATACTCATCTCAGTGATTTCCATGGTTTGGTAAACCAACTAGCTTCAGTCAATATTGTTTTTGATGATGAGGTAAAGGCTCTCTTGATTTTATGTTCTTTGCCTGAAAGTTGGGATGGTATGGTTATGGCAGTAAGTAATTCTGCATCTGCTTCTAAAATCTTAAAAGTTGATGATGTTGTGAGTGTGATCTTAAATGAAGAAATACGTAGGAGAAGCACAGGTGAATCATCAGGGAATGCTCTAAGTGCAAAAAGTAGGGAAAGGCAAAGGGAGAAGGTTGAGAAAGGGAAATCAAGGTCGGGAAGGAGATCCGAGTCCAAAGGTATTACCTGTTGGTTTTGTGGAAAGAAAGGACATATGAAGGAGTGTTGGTTGAGAGATAAAGAGAACCAACATGCAGGTATGGAAGAAGCAAAGGATGCAAATATTGTGATGTAGGACGCTCTCATGCTTTCTTCAGATAGTTAGGTAGGATCATGGATTTTGGATTCTGGTTCATCTTTTCATGCATCCCCAAACAGAGATTTGTTCTATGAGTATGAACAGGGAGACTTTAGAGTGCTTTATTTAGGGGATGGTACACCTTGTCAGATAGTTGGAAAAGGGAAAGTGCAGCTGAGATTGTAGATTGACAACACATGGGTGTTGAAAGAGGTCATGCATGTTCCAATTTTGAAGCAGAGTCTGATTTCTGTAGGAAGGTTGAGAGATGAGGGATGCAAAATAACCCTCACAGTGTATTCTTGGAAGGTTACCAAGGGAGCACTTGTTCTAGCAAGAGGTAAGAAAGTAGATACTCTTTATCTGTCTACTTGTATTACTGATTCTACTTCTAGTGTAGATTCAAAGATGTGGTCTAATAGGCTTGGTCACATGAATAGGAAGGGGATGGAAGTTCTTGATTCAAAAGGTATGTGTTCAAATTTGGAAAGCATAGATAGAGTTCATTGCAGAAAGAGGAAATTTGATGCTTTTGATAGGAACAAAGAAGCCTTGGTGTTTATGGAGGAGATGAAGGACAGAGATCAGTCACAGGGGCTGAATAAATCTGATCAGGGTAGCATGGATAGAGGTTTGATCCAAGAAGAGCTTGCAGATGAAAATTTCATCACTTACAGGAACACACAGACACTGATGTTGGTCGCTTGGCATCGATGTCAGTCATCCAGATACCGACGTCGGTCATGTGTAGACCAATAGGGTCGGTAGGTTAGGTAGGAGAAGTCCAACGTTGGTCATAAGGACTGACGTCGGTAGGGGGGACACCGCCGTCGGCTAGGGAAACGACATCAGTAGTCAGGGTCAGTGTCAGGAGCAGACTGGGAGATGGTCGATATTGGTCACTGGAACGGATGTTGGGTGAATCAATAAGTCTCAAACACCCATGTGGAGGTTAGGAAGGTATGTGAACCTCATATTCATTGTTCACTTTCTTTATATTGCTTACTGATAGTCATGAACTAGGAAGATGGAAGAAGCAATGCAGGTAGAATCCAAAAACAGTGGGAGCTTGGCATGGATGAGGAGTGTGAGTCCTTGAGTAGAACCAAATAGGTATTTGTTGGTAGAGTTGTCAGCTGGAAGAAAGCACTAGATAGAGGGATGGATTCCCATTTTAGAGAAGAGAGTGGATGGACACATGAGATAGAAGGCTATGGTATATGGTCTTGATTATGTTGCAGAACAATGGAGGTTTGATCATTGTATTTTATCTTTACTAGGTTGGATAATATTAGCTACATTATCCTGTCACTGTATTGTGTTACTTGTTACAGGGTTTCATATACAGGGAATTTTCTGAGCTAAGGGTAGAGTTGGTTCAGAACTATGTCTTGGAGAATTTGGGGAGCAACAAAATTCTTGTGGCATAAGATACAGGTATTGCATCACAGGTTTGCGTGGTGGTTGGTCTTCAAGAGTGACTTTGAAGAGGGATACAGAGCCTAAGGAACAAAATAGATGGTGTATAGGTACAGGTACAAGTTGCAGTTGTTTATCTCTAAGTGGGAGATTGTTAAGGTGTGGAGCCAAACGCTTTGACTGTTTGCAGACACAAGGAAGGATGCTGAAAAACTAGAGCCACTGGCATCGGCAGTATGACCGACGTTGGTCAGATGCAGTAGAGAAGGAGACTGGTGATGGCAGATAGTCGGCTGATGTCGGTAGCACCAGACAAGTAGGGACTGGCGTCGGTCGCTTGTGTATTTCCAGAACTGCTGTTGACAAACAGTCAGTTAAGTGAAGAGAGTGTTTGCATGTCAAATGACTAATTATAGTCACGAGCTACGTGTCTAATTATTATAACTAGAGTTCTATTTTTGTAAGCATGGGATCCTATTTAAAGACCCATAAGGCATGTATTGTAATAATAATCAAGAAGGCAAGTAAAAGCATTGAAGCTAGCAAGGTCAAGGAGATCAGCTGAAGCATTCAAGGAGGGATAATAACTCAGGCTTTAGAGTTGTTGTGTTGAGCAAGAGAGAGAGGGAAGAAGGTCTTAAGGTGTAGCAAGCCTTTGAGGTGGAGGAAGAAGTGGCATCTTCCTTATTGTATTTTCTTCTAGTAGTATTTAATACAAAGAGTGTGCATTGTCTCTCAAATTCTTTGTTGTCTCAAGTTTCTAGCTACTTTATCATTTTGGTATAATTCCGTGTTTAATTGCTAATACGAGAAGTAATCATATGTGCTCTAATTGGTAAAGCTAGAATTCCTTGAGATGTATTTAACTAATAACCGAACTCAAAATACTAACTTTAGGCCTCATCTCTCTCTTGACTACACAAAATACATATCCAACCACTCAAAAGGCACAAACTTTTGATTATATCTCCTAAGATAAGATGAATGGTGGAATGATATATTAGAGAGAGATAGGCAGATATATTCACTATAAATTTGCGGCATTAATTCTTCAATTTAGATATTTTAATTTATGAATCATTGTTAAGATGATAATGCACTTGCAGGCTACCAATAAACTCTCTAGTGACCCAATGGGAGAAATAGACCTTCAAATGCCTTCACATGGTTTGGATTTACCTGGTAATTACTTTTATGATCTTAAAAACATTTATAAGCAACATATTATTCCCTTGGTTGGCACATGCATGTTATAGGTGTATGGAAAAGGGATAGAAAGGACTATCATAAGCATGCTTGGGATATCCATACAAGGTATTAGACATTAAAATTTGGAATGAAGAATGACTATAAGGTACTTCAATTTAATTAAAGACTTATTGGAGGTTTCACACATTTAGGATTTGTATAGAGAAAATATTTGGTCTTTAGGCCTACAGTGCTAATGGAGATCTAATTAGGGAGAGAAAACAACAAAAAATTACACTTATATTTGGTGTTAGATCATGAAATTTATTATAAAGTTATAAGTCCATATTGTGAACTCAAAATTGTCTTTATTGTTTCTATAACATCCATACATTATTATATATATGTATCTTTGACTATTTTGAGGGCTATAGGAAATTGAGGATATGAATGAGATTGAGGTGTAATATGAATCCTTGGAGAGTGATTGAGACTTAAAAATGGGTTGATTTAGGTCTAATAATATGTGGAGATGCCATCCATAGAGGATAACTATTGTCATGGGGATAAATTCAAGATTTTATCCATTTGGGCAAGTTGAGGCATAGTAAGAGTGATGGGTTTCATGACACCTAAGGAGTTTTATTATGAATACCACTAAAATTTCAATATGAGTAATCTTAAAAATTTATGATATGTGTCAAGGGAAAAGTCTAAGATAATTTCAAGATGGTTAATGATCAAGTAATCCATTTTTCACTCTTTCCATTCAAGCAAGGGTAGTTTTAAAAGAAGAATGTGAAGAGTTTCCTACACCACCATCCATGATGAGATTCATCAACACATGTCTTTTGAGGTCAATAATCAACATGAAAACACATCTTTATAAATATTTATGACACTTATTTTATGCCTTGTAACTTTCTCCATCAAGAGTGACACTTGTCATGTCTCTCTCTTGTGTCTCTTTCTTCTCTCTTCTCTCACTTTCTCTATATAATAAACCTTGTTTGGATGAGATTGTATCCTCCACATGGGTATGATGAATCCCTACCCATTTTAAATCCTTTTATCAATGATAAACTTATATTTTACCTCCACCTTAAATTAGTTATAAGCATGACTATTTGATCTTGTCAAGTGATTAGCTTTGCTTCCTTCACATGTTTTCCTTTTATAGCATTCATATTCGGTTTTAAATCCTTATTTTTAGGTATTTTAAAGTGTCTAGGTGAGGTGTGAAGTTTGAGAGAGTTTTATTTTCATTAATGTCAATTTATAACTTCTTGACTAGTTCTCTTAGCCTAAAAATCTTTCACTACCTCCATAATAAAGTGTTGATATAGATAGCTAGATTAGGAGTAGTTTTTATTTCAAGTTAGTCTCATGGTTGATGTGCATTTGTAGTTTATTGTTAGTGGTAAAAATATTTGGTGCATCACCTCCATTATAATATGCTTCTCCCTCATTTCCTAATAATCAAGTATATTAGTGAATGACCCTAAGTGATACATCAAGGGAGCTAGCCCTTCAACCTAGAGATTTAATCCAACATTAAGCCATGCATATCCTAAGAATATCTCCATGTTATCATAAATTTGGAATGCTTTAACTACCTTCCAAGGGTGTAAATTTGGGATATAATAGCTTTGGCATGTTAGGTGGGATAAAATTTCAAATTAGTTTAAGGATTATTGGTGTTGTAATTCAACATATCATCCTTTAGAGGCATTCAAAAAACATCAATGGTGACTCCAAATGAACTACAACTAGCATAACCAGTCCAAGTGCTCAAAAATCATAAATTGGTATGTATTCTTAATCTCTATTTGGTGAAAATGCATATCCCATACTTGAAAATTATTCATATCAGACTGATCATGTTCAATTAATCTCCTAAAGTATCCCTTTAATAATATATCAGTCTTGTAATATCACTTATTACCTTCTTTCTCATATGCATACTTTCAATCAGCCTTGGCAAGGTCATTATCTTAGTCAACCTAAAAAAGGTATTAGAAATATGATTCTTGGCTTTGATAAGTAAATGGAAGAGAATCATATAATGATGGAATACCATAAGCAACAAGAATATCTTCAATATCAAACCTTTATCTATCATCAAAATTTGAAGTTTGAGGAAGGATGTAGAGCTAGGCAAATTCAAGCTAGGAAAGAACAAGACACTCAGCCAATCCTAAAAATGCAAAAGAATCAAATAGTAATGAGGAATATGGATAGGAAAATTTATTTTAGCCATCTTGTTCCAATCAACCTCTTATAGAATATAATTTACTCATTACATTTTACAAAGGGGGAATAGACATTGTTTGAAAGAGAAAACCAACATGTCCTAAAAAGTGAAAGGATGTATATATGAGACATAATTTAATTCATGGATATTAGATTATTCAGATGGTAAAATACAAAGATCCAAACCAAGGAACCTCAACCATCATCTCTTTTCCCTAGTCAACCTCTTTTTATTCTATGTCTCTTTCAAGATACACCCACCCTCCTGAATAACCCAAGATAGCTTCTTCTTGGAATCATTCTTGGACTATGACTCTCAATTACACCATGCTAACCCTTTTAAATTAATATTCTCCTATGCCAACCAAAGACCAAGAAAGAGAGAAAGTGTTAAATGTCAATCTAATGAATTATTTTTCCCTTCCTCAAGGGCCTCTCTAAGAATACTCTAATAATCCTAACCCAAAATATTAAGTTTGAATGAAAATTTACCAAGTTTCAAGTAGACCAAGTAGTTTTCTTTCCCTCCCACCCCCTCCTTTTATCAAAAAGAGCCTATGGTTTTGAAGGTAGAGAATGAGGTTTCATATTCAAAAGAGCATCAAGAAGGAGGTGAAGAAGATGTTATGAATAAGTATGATGAGGATCTTACCATTAGTAATATTCATTTCACTATAAACTAAAACATGAGATAGGCTTGGAATGGTTTTAAACTTGAAAAAAGAGTGGATGATAACATGTCAAAAATGAGTAAAGTTGTATTAGTTGAGAAGCACTTAGAGAATCTTCAAGAGTGTTCAAACAATCAAGAAGAGGTAAATATTTGATTTGAATTGTCTTTCTTCATTGAGTATGATGATCTTATCTCTTGTAGTAAAAAAGAGTTGAAGAAGTTGATTGTAAAGGAACCATTAAGAATCAACCTTCAAGAAGACATACATGAGTAATCTATAGTTTCATGTAAGCATGAATAAGTAGTGACAACCCTTGATAAACAAGGTGAAGAGAACTCATGATAGTAGTTATACCATGACTTCATAGGAGATATTAAAGTGTTCAATAAGAATTTATCTCTTGAAGATCAAAATGAGAAGACTAATAGGATGAAGCATGAGGTACATATTGAAGTAGATGATGATAATGTGGTGGTATTGAATGAATTTTAATCTAAGTATGAGGTAATATTTCATGAGGAAACATTGGTTACTATCCCTATTGAGCATCATGATCAAGTGGTAGAGGTTGAAGAATTTAAAACCCAACTAGGCCATGGTTCAATTAAAGCATATAATGAGCTTATTGTCCGTAAAGAAAATTGGATGAATGAATTTAAAATTGATATCATTTAAAATGACTAAGAACAGGATACCTTTTGGGAAGAGATTGAAATTTTTTATTTGAGTTTGGATGGTAGACCTGTAATCTCAAGTAAATATGCTCTAGAATAAGTTGGTCAAATTACACACATTTAAAGGAATGATCTTAATGGGTCATCAAAGGTTGAAGTTGTATCTATAGCCACATTAGAGATATACCCTAATATGGAACATCAACATGAGGTAAAGGCTAAGAATCAAGGTGAATTTATATTCATTGGAAACATATTTGATGTTGATGATACACTTGAAGGTTTGCCAATAGAATTAACAACCATAAAGCAATTGAGGTCAAGAAAGTAAAGTTCCAAGACGTAGCTTCTTTCACATCCTTACTCATAACATGAAGAATAAGATATCAAAATATTCCCTTTTGATCTAGGAGGATAAATCTTAGTAGGTTAGTTTATACATAGTAGTTTTCTTATGTTTTTTATGTTCCCTAAGTTCTTTATAGTACAAGTATGGTGTGTGTCTTTTTGGTGATTTTTCTTGTTGTGTGTGTTGTTATGATTTTTATATGTTTGAGGTAAATCAATCATCTTATATTTTTCAATATTTATGAAACCAAACTCAAGTTCAAATTAAGTCTGTAATAGAGTGAAAGTGACTCCATTTCCAAATGGAGGGATAAGGCTACTAGTCTTTTAGCATAGCAAGCATGCTACCCCCATAAATCACTAATTTATTGACCACTTTTTACCCTAAATTAAAAAGGTAAACCCTTATAACAAAAACCTTACATGCCATACTTACATGCCTTGTTCATATTATTTTTCATGGCTTTTTATGTCCTCAATTGGTCCTTTTAAAAGTCTTATTAACATTACTTAAGTTTTAATTATATGCACTAGGGGTTGCTTGAGGAATCATCGTGCGATAACATGTTATGAGTCTTGGGATGATGTATTAGGTTTTCATAGGTTGTCCTTGTATGAGAGGAATGGTCTAAAGTGTATTTTTAATATTAAAAGTTCCCTATATCATTTTTGATGAATTGAAGGTATTTTAGAAAAAATTAAGGTATTTGGAAAAATTAAGATTTCTTGTTCTCACTATATTTCTTATTGTCTTAGCAACTTCATGTGGAGAGGATTTTTTGGAAAGGTTTAAGGGATTTATAAGTCATTTTGAGTGTTGAAATTAGTTTTATTGGTATATCTAGGGTCATATTTTAAGTCTATTTTTCAAATGATTCAAAAGGAAACGAGTCTCTAAAGTTATCAAATGCCTTACAAACATGTCATAAAAGTTAACCTACATACTAGAAGCCTTTGAGGAAGGTTTATTTTATATGTAACCTTGAAATAAATTTTTTCAAGGGCATATTTCAAAGATAACATATTTTGGATTTTGTGAAACTAAGATGAAATTCAAATTGATGGTGAGTACGTTGAGGTACACTTATCCAAATGGGTAGCTTTCCTGCATATAATATTGGAAGGAAAGTGGAGAATATAATATTTTTGTACATTAAAAATACATTATTTTATTAAATTAGAGATCCATAATCCTTTGGTTTTAAGGTTTTGCATGATAACCTTATATTATAATGTAGATTCATCATGAAAATCGAGCTATGTGTATAGCAATCTAATAAAGAGAATTAAATAATAGGTGTAAGGTGCTCATAAATGGTCACACATAACTAATAAAACTTCCCCAAAACCTCTCATGGTAATTTTTAGTTTAATAATGGAGATATAGTGTGTGAAATGTTTAAAACCCATATAGACCCTCTATCAGGTTCTTGTCAAACCTGAGGTGCTTTATCTATGGATGATCATTCAAAAAGAAGGAAACAGCCTAATATATATGATTATGGGAGTTTAGTGACCTCATTATTTTCTATAAATCCATGGTATTTTTTCTATTAAAACATTCATTCTCTATGCATCATTGTTAACAAGACAAGCACCTCTAAGCACCTATCAATGCTTACAGGTTCATTTTCTTCCTTTTGAACACACTTTGAAGCTTGATGAGGAAAAATAAAGGATTTAAATAATTTTTAATGATACATTACCAATATATAAATTGGTTCATATGATCATGGTGTAGGTTTGATCATGATAGGAATGATGTGTGTTTTGCTAAGAGTCATGAGTCTCAAGAGTTTTCATTGTAAAGTATGAGATAATTTCACACAAGTAAGGCCAAGGAAGGAATAAATAAGGTATGGATTATAATAAAGGATAAATTAATTCATCCATACCCATAACAAGTAAAAATCATATACATATGGAATATTATACATATGTGCAATGGAAATTTTGATTCATTGTTAGCCCTTAAGAACCCTAATGTTGATGAAGTTTGGTTTAAATAGAGGTATTTAATGCATACCAAAAGTGTTATAATGAATCCTTGGGTATAATATAACTTATAAAACCCTAATTTATCATGGATGATCAATATATATTGAGAGAGAAAGAGCTCTAGGATATAAATAAGTACCAACAACCATGTATTAAATAGATGCATGAGAGATAAGGGGTATACATGTGAAGGTGTGATATTTAAAGAAGTATGTAGAGGATATAAAAAATAAGTTAAACTAAAAATAATATTATGTATATCATTTAAGTTCCTATTGATATGTAATTGAGGTCTTAATCCCAAAATTATAGTCAAGTCCCTAATCATCGCCTACAAATTTACTTGGATAACTCAATATTGGTTTTCAAAGATGAGAAGAGGATGTAGTGAACATAATTGGGTTAGAGATTATATATATGGAAAAGTGATAAAAATAATTTGAGTAATAATAAACCCAAATTAATATCTGAAAATCCAACTATGATGATCAAAACAATATGCACTTGAACTCCATAGATACATAGCCAAGTGATCCTACAGGTTTGTCTGCCTACATGAAGGGTGAGTAATTATTATAAAATAAAGGAGGATTATAGAAGGAAAAAAATAATATATGAATTATCATATAATTAAAATATTACTTCCATATATTCCTAAAATTCAAAAAAAATAGTGTCAATGTGAATAGCTCTATTTAGGCATACTAAGCATAAAATTACACACTCAAACTTGTAGGTATAGTCATGAGAAATTTTTTTTGATTGATGGTGATATGAATACATAGAGATGTTAAGAATGTTTTTATATATTAAATGAAATATTAAATGAGGTTTTAAAACTTCAATAATAAAAATTAAGAGTTGACACAAGCCATTAGGGTCACTTGTAGTGGTTAGCTTAAGAAATTTAGATATTAGTTCGTGAAAGCTAAAACAAGTTTGAGGAATAATAGTGATAATATGACCTTGAGGAAATGGGATGGTGAGTTTCATATTCTTATATTATATTTTTTCAATGAAAGAACCAAATTCAAAATGCTACCTTCAGGCCTCACCTCTCTCTTCACTACATAGAATGCATATTCAGCCACTTGAGAGGCACAAATTTTTTCTTAGATATCTTACGATAAGATACATGGTGGAAGGAGATATTAGTGATAGATATATGAGTATATGTAATATAAAATTTTGGAATTAAGTCTTCCATCTATGTATTGTACATTATGAATCATCATTAAGATGATAATGCACTCACACACTGCCAACAAACTCTCTAGTAACTTGATGGGGAAAAAAGACCTTAAAATGGATTAGCATGGTTTATATTGACATGGTAATGACTTTTATGATATTAAAAACTCCCCTGAGCACTATATTAAGCCATTTTTTAGCATGTTTAGGCTACATGTGTATGGAAAATGACTAGAAAGGATTGTCATAAGCATGTTTGGAATATCCATACAAGGTGTCATACCTTCACTTTGCCATAGATAATACTTAAGAGGTAATTGAAATAAATCCAACACTTCTTAGAGGTTTCAAATATGTTTTATTTTTATACATTACAAACTCAGTTTTTAGGCCTACATGGCAAATGGATATCTAATTAGAGAGAGAACAATAGAAAAAGTACACTTCCACTTGGTTTCAGGTCATGAAATTTTGCATGAAGATATAAGTCCATAATACGTACTAAAAATTATATTTAGTTTTCCCATAACATTCATATTTTATTCTACATGAGGATATTTGATTGTTTGGAGGACTAAATAAAATTGAGGGTAAGAATGAGCTTGAGGTTCATGATGAAGCCTTGGAGAGTGCTTAAGACTTAAAAAGGGTTTGATTCAGGTTTTATAAGATGTGGATATTCCATCCATGGAGAATAATTTCATTCATAGGAATAAATTCAATATTTGAGCCATTTGGGCAAGGTGAAGTATAGTAAGAGTGATGGGTTTCAACACACATAAAGAGTTATATCATGACTACCACTAAAGTTTCAACATTAGTAAGCTTCCAAATGTATGATAGGTGTCAAAGGAGAAGTATAAAATAAATTAAATATGGATAATGAGTGAAGCATAGTAAGAGTGATGGGTTTTAAGACACCTAAAGATTTATATGGTGACTACCACTAAAGTGTCAACATGAGTAAGCTTCCAAATGTATGATAGGTGTCAAAGGAGAAGTATGATATCAATTCAATATGGCTAATGGTCAATTAATACATTTGCCACTCTTTAAAATCTAAGAAAGGGTAGGTTCAAAAGAAGAATGTGAAGATTTTCCCATACCACCCTCCATGATGAGATTCATAAACACATGGCCTTATAGTTAAGAATAAACATGAAAACACATATTTAGTAGGTTGGGTGGCACTTCTTTTCTACATTATAACTTGATCCTTAAAGAGTGACACTTTTCACCTCTCTCTTATGCCCCTTTCCTCTCTCTTCTCTCAATTTATCTATATACTCAGCCTTGTTTAGCTAAGATTATTTCATCCACTTGGTTATGTAAAATCACTACCAATTTTTAGTCCTTTTATCAATGATAAAAGTTTGTTTTACCTCCCAATTTGATTTGTTTCAATGTGTGTGCATGACTAGCTGATCTTGTCAAATTATTATCTTTGCTTCCTTATCATGTTTTCCTTTTTTACCATTCATATTCAGTTTGAAATCTTTAATTATAGGTATTGTGAAGTGTCTAAGTGAGGTATGAAGGTTAATTAAGTTATCTTTTCATTAGTGTCATTTCATGACCTATTTACTAGTCCTCCTAGCCCAAGCATCTTTCACTACATTTATAATAAAGTGCTGATGTAAAGAGGTAGATTAGTAGTTTTTGTTTCAGGTTAGTCTCATAGTTGATGTGCATTTACAACTAGTTGGTAGTGGTCAAACTATTTGGTACATAACCTATATTTGAGTAGGTTTCTCTCTATTTTCCTAATAAGCAAGTAGATTAGTGAATTATCCAAAGTGATACATCAAGGGAGTTATCCATTTAACCTAGAGATTCAATATAAAATAAGGCCACCCATAACCTAGGAATGTCTTCATGTTATCCCAAATTTGGAAGGATTGACCTACCTTCCAAGGGTACAAATTTTGGCTATAACAAGAACTAATATCAATTTATTAAAATATTATATCTATAAAGTCCTCCAAGATAATATGTATATATCTAAAACAATTTTTAAATTCCACCAACTTAACACACAACATATCACTCATGAGATAATTATCACTTCTCCCTTACATCCATATAAGTTTATAATAACTAGTTAAAACTTTGATTCCAAGCCTTCAACAAACCCCATCCAATTAGAGATATGGGTGACTATCCAACTATTATCATCATGGATCTCTCAAGCATAGATACCAATTGAAGAATATATTATCATAACTCTTGGACCAAAGATTCCATGGTCCCATTTCTATTAGGGTCCTAAGAAAATATTTATGTGTATTGTGACTAATTCTAACTCTAACTAGAAGTAATTGTAATGAAAGATTCATAAACTAAGGAGAAATGATATGGTATCACCAAGACAACATATTTATCCATCCTTAACTTCATCAATTTTAGCGATCAATATGGAGAAACACTTGAGCATACTTCAAATTAAATGGAGAGGCTAAGTTTCATTGAAATGGTCATAAGCTAAATATAGTGAGACAACTTTATCCTTAGGTACACATTAAACCTTAAGGACTTGCTATGATCAATCCTTATGGTCTTAAGAATCAAGTTCAATTTATCCAAAGAGTTTGTCTATGAATTCCTCCAAGATAATATGCATATGTCTATCATGATGGGGAAAACCCTTCAACCTATTACAAAAAAACTCACTCTTGAACTAATGATGACTTGACCTTTTTGGCCATATTAATTACTAACACTTGGTTTAGAACCTTCATTCCAAGCCTTCCTCAAACTTCATCCACTCAACTAGATGGTTGACTATACACAAGTCTTGGCATGGGTATCTCAAGTACAAAGATTGATTCATTAAAAAAGTGCCTAGTAATTATCCAAAGAGTCCTTGGTCTCATGTCCATGAGGGTGCTAGGAAAATTTATGTGTATTGTGACTATCTCCTTATTGAGGTGTACCACACATCAGGTCATTACAAAACTAGTAGTGCTAATAAAAAATACCCATAGAACCTAATTCTTAAATCATGCTATGATATCAAAATTCCATGCCCAAAATTTTACTTAAGTGAAACCACAAAAAACAAGCCAATTTATTTTTACAATTTACAATACAATTCTTTAAAAACTACATTTCCCATTAACTATCCATATTTTTAGCACAAGACATGTAATGCATCAAAATAATCTCACATTCCTAAACAACATAGTTAAGAATGTGAAATTAGCCACATGATATTTATGAAACCATCGCATCTCCACTTAATATAATAAGTTTATATTCTCTAAAAATTGCCTAAAAACCTCTAATGAAACCTAGTTGATCCCAAAGTCCCAATGTATTTAATAGATTCTCAACTAGAAATAGGTGGGTTTGAGCAATCATTGGATAAAAAAATTCATCATAATTATCAATGTGGTTAAATATGGGCCCTAAGATATTATAACCAATCATAGGGATTGGTTCACACCTTAATTCATAGCATAAATCTACTTCTAAGTTGACTTACCTTTATATAGATTTCTTAAAAAAATACTACATCATATTCAAATGACCTCAAAAAGGGGCCTAATATAATTTTTTTTAGCTCATTGAGGATTAATCACTCTATATCAACCATTATATTTCTTCTTCCTAACCATAATATCATGAAAAGTAGAGTAAACCCTAGGAATCCTTATTTAAATAAATAAAGGAATATATTTTCATTTTTTAAGTTTCAATTTCATATCTAGAAACGAGGAAGGATGTTTTGAAGTATTAATTTGCCATAGTCATCACTCATCACATCACTCATATAAATTAAATTAATGAATATCTAATATTTTAAAATTTAACATTTTTTATTTAATTTAAAAAAATCTATCTAGACATAAATATTTTTGGGTTCATTTTTTAGGTACCCATCTTCTCATAATGACTCCAAGATGTTTTAGGCTCCCACAATTTTTGAAAAGGTGTTTGGAAGCTTCAAGATCTCCCATAGATATTAATGGTCGCCCAAGCCATTTTTTAGTTTAATAATTGTTTTTTTTTTCATGTGGTAGAGGATAATAATATAAGGAGGTTTCCCTTTTGGTTTAACCTATCATGAGGCTCTCAGGAGTCCACATAATCCATTATAGCTAAAATGACTTATTCTTGAGAAATTATTCATATCTTGATAAATATAATGTTTTATTACCTTAAAATTCTTCCCTACAGAAGAGGTAAAAGAATTAGGGAGGGGGGAACTTTTGATTCACTGCAACCCTAATCCATTTAATCATCTCTATCAACTTTGTTAAAAACGTACCTTCAATAGTATAAGTTCTAGTTTTAAAATTTTAGAAAAAATAACTTTATAAAATTTTTCATAAGTTAATTTAAAACTTAATTAAATATTAAAATAAAATAATTCCTCCTACTATAAGTTTAAATGATGGTTATCCAAACCATGGCATATAAGATACATGGTTTAATTTGAATTAAATCATTGCCATCAAGCCCACAAGGGTTGTTTTAACCAATTTTGTTGGTCCCATTTGGACCAAAGCACTAGATACACAATCACATGGGATACTATTGTCAAATCTAGTATCTCAGCTAATATTAAGGGAACACAAAATTTCCCTATAGGGTTCAATATTCAAAAATTGGCTATAAGCACATTGTTTCTTCTAAAATTTGAAATTAATTTATATGGGTCTAAAAAATAATAAACCTTATCTAAAATTATTTCAAGCATAAATATATACCATTTTCCATGTTCTGAAATTGTTTGAAACTAGGCCAAGTTACAAATGAAATTAGGGTAGATTTAGTAGTCTACATTCAAAAAATCATATCTATAAAACTGTAAACCCAAAAAATAATATGAAAAAAAAGTGAAAACTTGGAGAATTTCTTTTCCACTAAAACTAATTTTGGTAAAATTTGGTAACTTTAATTTCTTTTATAAAATTACAAAATTGAAACTAGACCTTTTCAATTGAATGAAAAGCATATAATGGGAGCAAACTAAAAAAATCCAAATTTTTTTCTTACACTACTATGGTAAACAACTAATATTATTTGTCATAATCATTTTTCAAAGTATTATAATATACTTTTATTGATCTTTCTCTTTCTTATTACATATATAACTATAAATGACAATATAAATACTTGTAAGCTCAAAGTACCTTATTTTGTTTTTATTTCTCATTTTTTATAAGATGAAATTATTACATATCAGTGGATTCCAATAGCCAAGCAATATGTGCTTAAACTTTATAAAGGAATGCAGATAATTAGTCTTTAAAATAAGCTCCATTTCACTCCTATAAGCTCAAACTAGGGAGGGCCTCACCTCTCATAATTATTCCGTCATTAGGCAGCTACCCTAGCATCCCTAACCCTATGATTCAAAATTTAAGCATAAGAAACACCAATATTATGAGGTGAGGTGGGTGCATATAAAATAAATATGTTAGCAAGTAAATGAGATGGATCTAATTTTAAAAATTTCCCTAAAACAAAGGGATACCACTCACACCCAATCCAAAACTACATAAAATACCAGCTATGAAGACACACATATATAAAATATATAAGGTATACAAGGAATCCAAAATTATATTTCACACTTCATTTGAATCTAAAACACCCAATATCAACAAGACTTGTATGGGGTAGGATAAGGAGTGATTTGGAATGCCTCTCATTATCCAAACCTTTATCCCATGTTGTCATATGACTTTGGAAACATAATTTTACCTATTTCCCAAATCCCATGTAAAAGATCTAAGTAGGATGACTTTAGAACATAGTTACCATACCCAAAGCCTATTCAATGAAAACATTCAACAAATATATAAGCTAGGCCCATTTGGGAATTATAAACTTAAATTAACCACAAGGGTTTTAAACAAATCCAAAAAAATTGAAGTATCAAGCATATCCATGTCCCAAACGAGGTCAAAAACACATGGTAGCCATCGGCCCAACCATGATTTAAAGAAAAAATAAAGAAAGAAAAAACCCTTTTAAAATATGCATTCTCTAAGAAGGAAAGGATTATTGTAAAAAAATAAATCAAATAACTTCATGGGTGAAATTTGAGGACCTACCTTGGTTATACCACTTAATACTAACCAATTAAATGTCCTCTAAATGTCTTATTGTAAGAAAACCTCTCCACAACCAAGTTATCCATTTTATTTATCTAAGCTCCTTTATTAATCTCATCTATAGCTCACCTCACCAAATTAAAAATGAGAAAAAATATCTTCCAAGGGATAATTTCCTTCCTCTTATATATAAAACACTTAAAAACATAATGGTCAATGAGAAAGTGACACTTGTCCCTTCCCATTCCATGGCTCTTCTACTAGAAATCTTCTAATTCAATAACTCATTTTTAAACCCCATGTAAGAAAGCAAGGATTTCCCATGATCATAGTTTTTTATCTTACCCATGCCATAAATTATCACATGAGATATCATATAGCTTCTTATACACTCCAAAAATGTCTAAGTCCATTCTTTTAGTCAAAAGGGGCTTTATAACACCTACCAGCCTCTAAATTTCACTTTTCACCAACTTGAAAACATGGGTTTAATTTTACATTAGATTTTTTTGTTAATGGTAACTAAATTATGTCTCATATTTACCTTTCTAGCTTAAAATAAGGTTAAAGTAACTTCTAGGGTGTAGAAAGTGGGCATGAATAATGATAGTAAGGTCTGTAAAGCCATAACTCAAAACTAGATTATAAGGTGGGACTAGAATTGGATTTTAATTATAGGTGTCATGTAAGATACTAATCATCTAATATCATTGGTTAATTTATTATTTGAATATTACTATTCCATTTTTTTTCTTTTACCACCTACACATCACTACACCCATAAAATCTCACTACCCTAGATAGTTGAAGTGTTTGAATATAAGCATTAAATTAGAACCTATTAAAAAATAATACATTTATAAAAACATATTAGTAATAATCACATGGTAATATAATAATGATAACATCCAAAAATAGATAAATTTAAATCACATGATAAGGACACATTATCTTAACTAGTATGACAATACCAATAAATCACAATTATTAAATTGAAATCGTCTATTACTAGCATTAGAACAGTACTCATGTAAGCAAATAGTAACATCAAGAACATAAAATACACTATTTAAATCATATTATAACATTAATTATCTCATGCCTCAAATAATAAATAGAGAATATCATAATAATACATGTTTGAAGCACAAAAAGTCTTAAAAACTAGAACTATGAAAATTGGTGCCTTAGAGTCATAGTTTTAGGTATTACATATAAACAATCTCTTCTAGAATAAGTCATTGATCCTCCACACCAAATATCACTATATTCAATTTTTAAACATAATAAGTTTCATCCTACTTATAAAAATTAGAGGAAGATAACATATTTTTATAAATAACACATATTTTCATAAATAACCAACATTACAACATCCATTACATTAGATGTATATTCAGGACTCAAGGGAACCATTATGTACTACATCATGTCTTAGAATAGTGTCAAAATTTTATTCACATGTTCATACATCATCATAATAAAATACTAATACTATGAATCATATTCCATGCAAAAATAGCCTCCATAGATCCATGTAACATACACGTGATCATAGGGTTGATGATGATCATGATGGGTATATTAAAACACATGACTATTTCTTAGACTCTAACTGAAATAAACATGTTACTAATTAGATGTGATGTGTAAAAATAGGCACATTTTAAAAAGGTCTGACATATGAACATCCTTTTGATGGAATCTTTGGTTAGCATTATAAAATATTTAAAAAATTAGAAAATATAAATCAAATAAAATATTCAAATATCCAAAACTAGGACCTATGCATGACATGTATAACTTGTTTATATTTTATTATATATCTATTTGTATTATATAAATATGTGTTTCATATCATATATGAGTGATATGTAGGGCATACATGTTTCATATGACATGGACACACATATGCAGGACTTTCCTCCACACAAGAGTCACTTTGTGACACTGGAAGCACACTCTTCTTAGGGAAATATAAATACTTTACATAGATGTTTATATTTATAATATTACATACATTCATCATATAGATCTACTTTACATTGATTACACATTACTTTCTCTAATTCATACTATGTAGACTATTAGATTTTATGTGATTATGATATGCATTTATTATGTAGATTAGTATTTCCTTTTATATGCATATTGATGTTGTTTTATGTTAATTTTTTGACTATATTAGTCATATTTTTCCTTTTATATTCATATTTAGATTGTTTCCTTTTAATTTTTTGACTCATGTTCACATACAAAACATTGTTTAATCATAAAATTTAAATTATAAAATCTAGGGTTAAAAGGCTATAAATAGCCTAGGGAAAAATGATGGTAGACTATATCTAGATCAGACCAATTATTTGTGAAAATCATATAGAACATATATTGAATTTATTAAAATAAGATACACTAAAATAGAAATTAAAACTATGCTATAATTGTAAATACAATTAAATAAATTTACTTAGCTAGTTTTGATGATAATATTAATATGAATTTAAAACATGTAGAATGTATACTAGATCTAGATTCTAGATTAGTCACCTAATTCTAAGGAAGTCACTTGATTATAGAAATTATACCTCGATAGTCATGAACACTTGCATTTATTATGCTATTGAGATTAGATGCAAGTGTCTAATATGTAATACATACTTAAACTATATACAACCACCTATATTCTTATAGGTTATAAGCCAAAATCACTTTATTGCATTCATATCTAGTTCATGGACTATCACTCTTCGTCAAATAGAAAAACCATAGTTATTAATATATATATAGTGTCTATGGAAAAAATGGATTAATGGACACATAATATTAAGCTACCCCAAAGACTCCTATGTCAATGAACACTACCTACATAGACAATACTTTAAAGAGGGCCTCAAATTTATGTAGTTCTCCCCTACATGTTGTCTTGTGTGTGAATCATGCAATGTGTGATAATAAAGTACAACAATTACCTAGAGTATAACTTGTAAAATATGTCTCTTAGAATTATTATTTAGTACTTAAAACCTATATATATGTTATCCCTATGAATGATATATAAATAAGATAAAATAGGGAATCTTTTCTGACTGATGTGCTTGACAAAAATAGTTTGGTAAATTTTCTTGGTCTGTGCTAGGTCTTTTCTAGGTGGTGAATGAATTAAAATTGATCTTATACTTATAAAAATACCTTTGGAGAATAAATAAAATTAAATAACTTAGGTTGACCTTAGGAATATATTTTAATTTCTAAATTAGATGAATTTAGGGCATTGGACACTTGTATTATAATAAGACACTTGAATTAGTGTAGGTATCTGACTGGGATGCAAGTATCTAGGAATTTGAAAAATAGGTGAATGTCCAAAACTTACAGAGATGGAATATAAGTAAGTTTATAATGTTTTAGGAAAGATATAAGTCCTAGGTCATCAAAATAACATTGGTCATACTAAGAGATATGTAATTAGGCATAAAGAGCTAGTTTATGCAAGCCTTTTAGAAATGGGAAAGGTATAAAAGATGAAGGTACATCCATGATATGTATTTTAAAAGTTTATAAGATTAAGGTGATATATATTTAAAAAATAGTGTCTACATCCCCCCTAACCTAGTAATGAAAATTCTAATTTAAAGGAAAGAAATACATACCTATATGTGTATAACACACCTTGTATTTTTTTGTATTCTAACTTTATTGCTTTGCAGGTGACTGACCTAAAACCAATATCATGCTAAAATATATAATTAATTCATATAATTTTAAATTGAAAGAGAGAAAGGTTTAGGGATACACCTATGTATCGATGTAACCATCTTGCCTTTTTGGTAATTTAATTTGAAAAATATATCATTATGAATCACTAAAATTAGGATTAGGACAAATATAAAATATATATGGTGAATATATCTAAATATATAGATATATATTGAGAACACATACCCCCAAGCTTAGAGAAAAGGTGAGTTACTACCTAACAATTGAGATTAGCTCAACTTTGTAACCCAATCATACATATAACCTGGTGAGTATGAGTGAACCAAGGAAACACCCACTATAAATACTATGATGTTGGATGATTATGTCAGGTCTAACCTATAAAATTTGTAAGACTAATTTCTTTAATCACCTCAACCTTACCAAAAAGTGAACTAACTGCTACAGTAAGTTGGCTCAATATAGTCTATAAAAGTCTAACTTGGTGGGTGATGATAGTCCCTAAAAGTGTTTAAAAATTTAAACTTATTTGATTTTTCAATATTATACACACAATTCATAAAATATTCACCTTAGATATGTCACATGATGAAACTATGTATAAAAATGGTACCAATGTATATAATTCTACCACAAATATGTATCTAATTCATATAACTATGAATATGGATTTGGCCAATTTGAAAATTATGTGTGTAGAACATGTTTTCAAAACATGTATCCACTATAATTTAGATAAATCTTAAAATTTATATAAGTGACAATGTGGAAGACATTTTTTAAAAACATGCCCTCAATACAATCTGAATATGAGAGTAGGTGTGTGGAGATCATGTTTCCAAAAGATGCCCCACTACAATCCAAATATGACAATTGATGTAAATTCAATGTCGAGGATATGTTTACAAAACATGACCCAATTATAATTTGGGTATGATGAATATTGAAAATGTGTGGAGAACATGTTTCCAAAACACGCCCCAATTGAATCTAAAACTATGACAAATGTGGATAACATGTTTTCAAAACATGCACCCACTATAATATGAATCTATGAACCAATTTGGAAGTCATGCCTTTATGGAATGACCACATTGATATGCCCCTTATTTTAAGCTGGGGGAAAGTATCAACTGGTATTTACCATACCCCAAAAAGATAAGATAACCAAGTAAACTATGTAGATAAATCATTGAATCATTAATAATGCAATCACACCAAGTCCTAATATTCATGGTGTAGGTCATGCAACATCTAGATAGTAATAATACAAGCTCAAAAATTAATCAAACACACACATAATAAAACTCAAAAGCAAATTGAAATATAATGGTCCGAGGAGACCTCAACTAAATGGAATGTTTAAATACCACAAAATTTAAGGGACATGGCTTAGTAAAATATCCACGAAGGCAATAATGACATATTAAAATGTCAATGTACAACAAACAATGACATATTCAAATGTCAAAGAGGAAAACAAAGGGATGAGCGATAAAAACAATGGATCATATTCAAGTGTTGAAATAGGAAAGATAATATCAAGGTAAAATAGTTAAGGAATTGCATAAATGAAAGCATTAATAACTAACATTATCATATCATACTAGTCCCTATATATATATATATATATATATATATATATATATATATATATATATATATATATATATATATAGTAAAAAAATGTTAAGTATATAGAATATCAAGTACACTATGAAATATATAAACATGGTTAAAGGAATGTTTAATTACATATAGGATCTCAAACATGATAATGTAAAGTGACCATATAATGATATAACATGGATGTATCATGATCGTAAAGATGGATTACCCCAATGTCTCGATGACATGATTAGATGGAAGGTCCAACATCCAAAATTATATATATCATGTATCTGTGTATGCCTTGTATCACACTCGAAATATGTGTGAACACATGTCTATATAGAAACTATTGATATGTCATATATCAACATGGAATTGAAAATATATATTTGAGGGATATAATAAGATATGTAAATGCTAAACATATTTTTTTAAGTTTGATTTTTTTTTTGGTATCTTTTGAATATGTACAACTATATAGTCCAAGAATTGTTCAAATTCAAGAGCCAAGATACTACGTGGTGTCCTTACAAAAAAAAAATTATATTGACTAAGTTCCAAATTTTGTGTCTACATGTAAATTAATACCAACAACTATTGTTACATGTCCCATATATTAATTATATGGTTTACAAATCTCCTTTCTGTCATGTTGAAAAACAATGCATTGATTTATAACTTTTAAAATTGCTTTCATATTAGTCAATCATTACTATCCAAGGTATAAAGTAAAGTATGGTTGTTAGTCCATTACCCATATGTAAAGTTTCACTACTTTTTGGCCACATGAAATGGGTAATATGATATACCCAAGATATTTTGTTAAATTTAGTGACTAGCATAACTCATAGATATTATGTCCCGACTATAGTAATGTGGTAATACTGTAAGTTGTTTCCTAATTATTTAAATCAACCTTGAAATGTTGGTAATTTACCCTATTAATTTTTTTTATAATGGTTATTTTCTCATTATTTTACCATTTTAAAGGATTATTGATTTTGAAAAATTAAAATTATTGGGTGGCTTTCATGTTTTACACACAATTTATGTGTCATTCATTCTTATATTTTAAATTTTGGTTCTTCAACACTTTACATTGATTTTTATAATGACCACTAATTTTATGATAATTAAAATATGGTAATCCATATTTGTGAAGAATTATGTTTTTTTATATATGATTTTTATAAGTTAAATATGTCATGCGATGCTCAATTAACATTGAAAGGGTTGTATCTAATGCATCCTAGTTTTTTGAAATCTATACAAACTATTGTGGGGATTTTTGAGAATCCTCCACATTGTTCACATGATGTAGATGAGCTTGAAATTTTTAAGGTTGACTAAAAGTGTGTATCTAATATGGATGTATATAATAACAATCATTTACATGCTCATATATTATTTTTACTTTGCCATTATCTTTATTTGGTTCTTTATCCTTTATAGGTGAGTTTTCTTTATATGTATCAAGAAATATATGTTAAAATAGGTTATGTGAAATAGATCAAGTGGATTAAAATTAATTTTTCATAATGTATCATCTATCATGTTATGGGATAGATCATCATCACTATCATAATAATCTGAAACATGGCCATCTTCTTGCTCAATATTGACCAATAAAGGAAGATCAAATATTGGAGGTACTTTTTATTTTTTTATCATTGGTTACTTTGGTATTGGTTCTTTTTATTTAGGTGTGTATATATGCACTTTAGTGTTTATTGCCTTATCTATATTAAGAGATAATGGAATCATTTTACTTGACTTGCCTACTTTATAAGTTTGGAACTCTAAGAGGAATACATTATGTAAGAAGCACAACTGTAGGAATAATTTTTGTATCAAAATGTATCATTTTTAAAAATTTAAAAGGTTCATCATTGACAATCATTGTCAATAAGGTCCCATCGTGTATGAATTTTACACATTGATGTGAATTAGATGAGATGGTTTCCATTATGTGTATCCAAGGTCTACCCAAAAGTAAATTATAATGTAATGATTGAGACATTACCTAAATGGTTGTTGGAATGATTTTATCCACAATATTACATCTAAATTTATGTGTCCAATAGGGGGCTATGTGAATTATTGAATCCATTGATATGTATCACTAACTTCTTGAGAGTATTGGTGTTGATACCCATGGTGGTTAGGAAATTTATGCTAAAAATGTTTAATTCTTATTATTATTAGTTAAAACCATTTTGGTACCCTTATTTTACATATTTATTTGTATATATAAAGGTAACTCTTGGTAAATAACATCTTTAGATGGTAATTTTACTAGATCAAAGGTGATGAATTTTGCATTGTTTTTGAGATTTCACATGATTTTTTCAAAGTAAGTTGGCTCAATATCACTAAATAATTGGGTTTCACATAATTATTCATATAGGATATATAGATAGATATTAAATTTATTTATAATTTTAAATATGGAAGTTTTATCATGTGTGTTTTTCAATTGATCAACAAGGTCATATCCCTTAGATTTGATCATAAGATTTAGCTTTGGAGGCACCTCTTGTATATTAACAAGTGGTATATTAGGTTGAATACATTTATATTTTAGAGTAGAGATAATATGGATCATATAATTTAATATAATTCATGTGTGAGTAATTTTTTTGGATGGTAGATGCCACTCGAATAAGGTTTAGGTGGAATAAATGGTTGAGAGCACATGCGTTGGCATCTAGATACTAGTTCTACAGTATTAAAAATGGAATTTTAAATAGAGATTAAGTGTTGTTTTAATTTTAAAACCCTCTCATTATATTCATGAATCTACCTATTTATTTGGATGATACCCTGGATTAGTGTAGTATAATATCAAACTATCACTATAATTGAAAATTGTAACATAAAATGAGTTACACAAGCATACATATTAAACATATTAATAGAAAATGAAATCCAATTTTTAACTTATAAGATATTTTCAAATAAGAAATCAAAAATATAGAATCAATAAGCCCTAAATAAATATATGGTGTTTTATGAAATTTTGGGTTCATCGAATGTTTAACCATAAAATATGCATTAAGTAATCTAGGGTTAAAATGGTAGAGATATTCTAGGGCACAAAGATAGTAGACTATGTCTAGAGTAGGAAAATTGTTTGAAAAAATCAAGTAGGATCTATAATTAATTTATTATTTTAACATATGTTAAAATGGAAATTATAGCTATGTTATATAATTAAATGCTAATGAAAGAAAAATACTTAGCTGCTTTTAATGCTAATACTGATTTGGATCTAGAATAGGTAGAAAGTATATTGGATTTAGGTTTTTGATCAGTCACATGATTATATAAATTATTCTTTTGTAGTTGGATAAACTTACATCAACTTGGGATGATTACATCAATTCTTATATCTTGATTAGATATAGGTGTCTAGTATAGAATACCTATTAAAACTATATGTGACCACTTAGATGCTTTTGGGTTATTTGTTTCCTTCACCATAATGTATTCATATCTAGGTCATGGATTATCACTTCTTAGAAAATGACTAAAACCTAGTTATTAATCTTTATAGTGGCTCTGATTAAAATGGGTTAGTGGGAATATGGTTTTTACGAGTGATGACTACATATCCAATACTCTAAAAGAGGGTATCAAACTTATTTAGTTCTCCCCTACATGTCATTTTATGTTTGAATAATGTAATGTGTGATAAGTACAATAGTGACCTAGATTTTAACTTGGAAAATATGACACTTAAAATTATATTTAACTAATTTAGACCCATATATATGTTATACTTATGAATGATATGGAAATAAGAGAAAATAGAGAAGCTCTTCTCACTTGAGTGATTTATTAAATGCTTTTGGTAAGTTTCTTTGGTCTATGATATGTCTTTTCCCAATGGTGAATGAATGAGGATTATGTATTTATACATATAAATTTAGATAATATATCACATTAGAGAACTTAGGTCAAACTTAAGAATAGATTTTAATTTTCAAATTGGATGACTTTACAGTACTAGACACTTGTGTTTTAATAGAATATTTGTATTTACATAGGCATTTGATTAGGATGCAAGTGTCATAGTAGTATTAAAATAGGTGTAGGTCCAAAACTTATAGAGATGGAAGATAATAAGGCTTATAAAATTTTTGGTAAGATAGAAGGCTTGGGTCATTATGATTATATTGGTTAAACCAAGATATAATAAATTAGGCATAGAGATATATTATATGCAAACCTTTTGGTATAGGAAAGATATATAAGATGAAGGTACATCCATGATATGTATTTTCCATGTGTACTATATTGAGGCATTATATAATTTATAAATAGTGTCTACAAACTCTTATTTTCCATTTATATATCCATTATCTCAAACCCATGCTTGACCCTTCCAAAAATACATTATTATCATGTGTGAATTTCATAGTCTTTTCTCAAACAAGTTTATATCAATCTTAGATTTTCTCCTGACCTTAGGTCACTATTATTTTTTCTCTGATTTTTTTAACCTATGAGAGAGATTCACTATTATAGACTTATCTAATCAAGTTTTACTTGTCCCATATCATGTAATATCTAATTTTTAAGGGTTATCTCACATATTATAGAAGTTATTTTGAATGAAATAACCCAAATATGCAACTATATAACAACATCAAGCCAAATAATTTATTGATCTAGTACATACATATCACATATTTATCTATCACTATAAATCACTTTGTATATTGAGAGGATCTTATCTAAAGGTTTGAAATATATAAATCTTCAAAGAATAAATACCAAATTAAGTCTGACCACTATTTTAAGGTCAACTCGTAGGTTGTCAAGTGTTGATATCCATAAATAGGATTTCACAAAAAATACACATGGTTTGATCCTCTCCTTAGAGTATTAGATATTTAAAAAATAGGTGGTCACAAGGGGTGGATAAGTTAAACTCAACATTTTCATTTTCCATTGTCCAACTTTTAGAATTTTTCTATAGTTTATAGCTAGGGCTTGAAGCAAAGAGAAGGAAACAGAGCATATTAACATAGACTTGCATAAATAGAATACATAGGAACCTCATTAGACATAGGTGAAGTGGGTGATATTATCACACACAAAAAAAATACAAAAGATAATTTTTCATAACATTATATTATGCCATGATTATTAAAGCATCCAAGGAGCTTAAGCTTGTCAAGGTATGTGTAGACTATGTATTTTTGGAGCTAGGCCCTCATAGACATTTTTATGATTTTTTTTTGATGAAATTATCTTCATGTAAATGTTTGGAGATTAATATCATTTGGGTTCACCTATCTTAAGTCATTCAGGATTATCCTAAGTCTAGTTTTCATATATTATTTTATTATTAAATAAATTCACCTTATCCCAATTTATGAGGTGTCTCTCACCTCTTTTGTCCTTTGGTCAGATTGTAGGAGTTACTTGCACAAACAAATCCTCCCCCCACATGTCATATACTTCCCTTCACCCTTTTGGGAATATTAAATTTGTAATACACTAAGGAAGAATTGTAAAGTTATGATGGGATTATTATAACTCCCTCATCTTTCCTCTTTCTCTATCTAAAGAGCCCTCTCCTCTTCTCTTCTTCACCATCTTTCTCTAGCTATCTAGGGATGTATCTTTTAGCTTGACACCATTTTTATATCTCTTTACCTTGGCTTATATTTGATATTATACTTGGATATCATTGTTTTCAAGACTATTAATATATTGTGGTATTTTTTTCCATTTGATAGTTTTCCCACTTGTCAATTCTTGCCTCTAATTTGTGCTTTGCTCACTATTGAGATAATCTTTTTTATTTACACACTCTTTTACTTTGTGCTTTCAAATTTTATCTATTTTTCTTGGAATAAATCCAATTATGGTATTAGATCATGTTGTTGTTTTTTAAACATTGAGCTTGAGGTTTGTATAGGTTATTAGTTGAGAAGAATACATTTAAAAAAAAAAAATCATTATATCTTTTTATTTCTAATTTTTTCCTACACTCTATTTATTAAAAATATATTCCACTAAGTGTTTCAACTAGAAACTAGTTTTTTTCCATTAGAATATGAATTATAATTTTGGCTTAGGTTATGCATGAAACTTATACTAAATTAGAAAGCTATAATTTTAATCATTAATCCACATCATATTGGCATTGTTAATCCATTTTTACTATCTTGTACCTTTTTTCCTTACATGAAGTTATTTGTTTTTATTACATTGTCTTCCTATGTTATTTGAATATTTTGCATGTCCATTCCTTTATGACACTTTAAATTAAGATTGTGTTTTTTTAATGCACATGCCTACATTATTAAACTTGGCATATTTTTGTGTGCAGGTTGGAACCTTATTTTTATCTAGGTTTGACATTTTTGATAAGCTTGAGATCCATTTACTTTTTTATTTTTTTGACTACATTGTTCATATTGGTTGTATTTATCTAGGGCATTCCACTAAAATTAGAGTTTCATTAAAATATTTTTTTTTCTATGCATGTCTAGATGGAGTGGTATTTCATCCTTCGTGCTATCATCTTAACCATATAATAAATTTTTGTATTGATTATGTTCTATGTAACTTGTATATGTGGCATTCTACTTTCATGTTTTGGCATTTTCACATACCACGTCAATAACATGTTGGTAAAATTCTCTATTGGTATTTTGATAAATTCCTATGATTTAGCTATATGTGGTATTGCACTTTAATTCACCTTGACAACAATTGGGCCTTTCATTTGCCGTGTCATTTACCCTTATCACACATTGAGTTAATTGTATTACACTAAATTTTATTTGCTAACTAAGTCACCTTTATTTCTAACTTGGCACTTTATTCTCTTTAAATTTGGATTATTTATTTATTTTTGTGTAGTTTTATTCCACTTTGGTACCTTATATGTCAGTTCTAGTCTTTTATCATTGGTGTTCATATTAATATCAATGTTTAGCATATTTACCTTGGTATTTTGTTCTATTTTTTCATATTGAGTATTTTAACACTTTTAAGAGACATGTAGCTACATCTTCCTAACCTTATTTAGTTATTTAATAATCTTCATTTTTTATTTTTATTTATGGCACTTGAGCTTTATCCAAAGTTGATTCTTCATTCCCTTTTATCACCTTTGATTTGTGGAATTTTGAATTTAATTGCATTTTTAAAATGTTTTGATCCATTTTTTTAAAAACTTTTACCATTATTATGTAAGCATATTACTATTGTTCTTCTATATACTTCAACAAAAAACAAATTTTGTCTTTGACATATGGAAATAATTTTTAATATGTGCCATTACTTTTTTTTAAAAGATGTAATTCATATGTTAGATTATTTTTCAAAACCAAATACATTCAAGAGCATTTAATAATCTTTAAACAAAATTCTCTCATGGAATGAAATTATTCTTAAAGTACTATTTTTTTTGGTATTATTTTGAATTTTGTTTTTTCATTGTGACATATGATTTAAATAACTTCAAAATAGTTTTTCTTCATTATGAAAAAACTAATTGAAATTTAAAGTTTTTAATGAACTTGATTTGTTTCTTTTTTGTATAAATTTTATGGTTGGTGGGACTACTACCTAATAAATGTCAGAGAAGAAATATTACTATCTTGTATTGATAGAATAATTACATCAAGGCATATGAAATAATTATCAAAGCCGAAAAACACTAATAAAAAATTTACCATATTCATTATATTAGTTAATATCCAACAAGTTTTATACAAAAGTTTACAAAAACTTTTATTACCAAGTATACATTCCACTAGTACCACCTACAACACAAAAAACTAAACAAACCAATTTTGTCATTGGTATTTAGTTTAAATAAATAAGAAACTTGCTACCTTAGATTAAAATTGCCATCTCACTATCCATATATACACACCCATCCTCCATTTATGTCAATTTATCATCTTCAGCCTCATGAGGCCACACACCACCCAACAAACTAGCTATAACCTCCTCTAAACCCATTATGATTAACGGTACTAAAAAAATACCCAAAACCATATGAACCTTCTTGTATACCAATTTGTCCTTATTCATATGATTTCTAATCCACTAAGGGTCTAGGAATGACCCCTTACAAATACCTTGAGCCAATAATTTGACCATTGCTATCTTTTCTAGGGTCCTATGTGTAACTAACCATTCATCCAACTTAGGAAACATGGATTTGAGATTTGATAAGATAAGAAGAACCACATGAATAAAACATAAACTCACTAGATCATATCATATCTAGTTCTTCTACCAAGTTCAATAGGGTTACATATCTAAACTTCAAAGCTCTAAAATATTATAGGGGATAAATTTTATGCCATTTTTCCTTAAGAACATAAGCTCATTAAATGGTCCAACATCAAACTTCTCCATCTAAGATAGTGAATTCACCCTATGCTTTGGTGAAATAAATAACTCCACCATCTCTATAACCTGGATCTCATTAGATACTAACATTAAAAAATTAATCACAAATAGATCAACTAACTCAAAAATTACTTTCATGAATAAATTATTCCCTAGGACACCCTCACCTAAAAACTACTCAATATACTATGTAATCACTAAATATGGTGCCCAAAACACATGATTCAGATGGCATATAGACACCCTTCCCATAAAACCCATTTCTCTCTTCATGCCACTACCAAAAACCACTAGCCAAACTAATGATTCCACCATCAATTGATCCATGACCCCCCACTACCTAAATATAAAAAAACACAAAATAAGAGCATTAAACAACTCCACCTACTCAATAAAATGTAGCCACCACTTCACACTAATTATCCATATAATAGGTGAAAATATACTCTCCCATGATAAGTAACTAGTATGATTAATCATTGATTCACCCTTCAAACTCATCACACAATTCAAATACAAAATAAATTATTTCAAATCTTCATGTGTTATATCAACACAATCATTCCACATCTCTCTCTAATTATAACTACTGATGTCCTCCATTTGATCAATTCATATGTTGGCTATAAAATATGACACCTTATTAGACTCTGAATAATAGTGGATACCTTTCCACATTTTTAAATTACTCAAAGTCAAGCATGCTTTGATGAGGATATTATTAAAGTTATAAGATATAACATTATATTTATTCAACGCATGTATCATAATTAAAGATTCCCTTTCAATCTCTATATTTTCCACTCTGCATGCTACCACCATTTCAAAACCTACCACAAGTGTTTGAGCTTCCACTTCATTATTAGCACCATCCATTAATTTTATAGAAGTCACTCTAATTAAATAAATTCTATAATCCTTAACCACACATCCTACCTTAAATGCATCAATATTACCTCTAAAATCTCAATAAAAATTCAACTTAAACTAACTAGGTCTAGGGGGACCACAAATGGCACTAGACCTACTACTATTTTTAACTCAATTACCAAAGACCCATTAATGGGGGAATAAAAAATTTTGGGTAACAATATTTGTTTAACTAGAGCCAAAAATAGTTATGAAGAGTAGTCTTAGACATAGACTATAGACTTGCGTCATTGCATTAACCATAGCTTCTGGGCCACATATTGACCCCCATCACATTAAACACTAAATTGGCTAATTCACTGCATCAAAGACCCTCACAACTGACTCACTAGATCCTAGTGTGGGAATGATGTTATAGAGGTGGTTATCCTAGGGAATGCACCCCAATACCTCCCACTTCTAGAACTTAGCTCACACACCACTAGGTTATCTCTGATGGGTCAAAATGTTGTGTAGGATATTCTTAGTCATGGACTATATACTTGACTCATTATATTGAACACAAGTTTCAAGTCACATAGCAACCCTCATCATATTAAAAATAGAGTTGTCTAGTCCACCACATCAAATAAAACACTCCAACATTTTCATGATTGGCCTACTAGAGCCTACTATGGGAATAATGTTATAGAGGTGGTCATCTTGGGGAATAGACCCTAAGACATCCCACTTATAGCAATTAGCTCACAGACTGTTAAGTTACCCTTGACAGGTTCAACTTGATTATTTTTAATGTGTAAAACTTTAAATCCTTAATTTAAATTTAAGGATTTTATAATAGGAAATTTATATTTTTAATAGAGTTTATTTTCAAGGATAATTTGGCATTCATTTTATGCCTTTTAGTGAGATAAATTGGATTTTTTAACATCTTTCTAATCTTATATAAACCATTTTTAGAGATGATGTGGTTTCACACACTTAATTATTCATTAATTTATGATCTTAAGAAACAAATTATGGAAAAATATAATGATAGTTTTGTGCTTAAATTCCAACTTTAATGTCAAACTAAAATATTTTTTTATTACAAACCTTGCACAATTAAAAATTACGTGAACTTCAAAAACTTATTGACTCTCTCAACTCTCAAATTCAAATTTTGAAAATAATCAAACATGCAATGTTTATTTTTCATCCATTAAATATTGTATTATTTTTTAGCATAATGTCTCTAACCCTAGTTTAAAAATTATACAATACATGGATTATTTTGGTGGTGGACTTGGTAAGTATTCAAATGGAATTATTGAGCCTTTTTTTATTGTATTTGAATAAAATTATTTAGGGATAAGTTTTGATGGTTAAATTATTTCTATTATTAATTTTCAGTCATATTTACCCTCTCACTAGAAAAAATTTCATAATAATTCTTATCAATAGCATACAACTTATTTTGACTATAATGCTTCTCATGCTCATACTTTACTTTAAAATGGTAAAATTTGTGAGCCTTATGGTAAACACAAGCATAATATCTCCAAATGATGAAAATTGCATCCATACAAATCTTATGGTAAATCCACTCATGACACTTTACATTGTTGGAAACCCACTAAAACACATAATTATAAGGTTAAAGCACTTTTCATTCCTAAATATAATGTATCTTTTAGAGACTTTGATGTGTCTTAGTATGATAATTCTTAAATTGCTTCACATAGATTATTTTATGCAAGTGACACATCTTATTTGTCTTCATATTGTTAAAATCAAATTTTTATTCATTCCTTTATTTTATGTTGTAAAACAAATATGATTTGATTGGAGATCAACTTTTGACTAACTTCTATTCATGAAAGGTTTCAAACTTTGTGCTAGAAGTTGTATTTTTGTCTATTTTCCTTTATTACATCTACTTTGATTATATTATTTATATGTATAACATATTTTTATGTAATATTGTTTACTTAACATAAATATTTGTGTTATCTTATTTTTTTGAGTTTTTAATGGATCATTTCCCCTTCTTGTTGATCCTTGTTCCATTATGATTGACCATATTATCTGAAGAGGCTTCATGATTATTGTTGATGATCACACTTTTAAAACTTTTAGAAACACCTCTTCTACTTTCTTCTCTCAAAACATTTATAATTCCTCTTGAAGGAAGTTTCTATTAAGGGGGATTATTATGTAATATCATCTCCCTTCCTTTTTATAAAAGGTTTTCTCCATATTTGTTACCCCAAATCAATTTTAATGAGGTGTTTTGGAGATTAATCTTATTTTTTTCACCTATTCTAAGTCATGTATGCTTACTCTAAGTCTAGTATTTATATGTGCAATTTTTATTACAAAAAACTCATTTTATCCCATATTTATGATGTGTCTCTCACCTCTTTTGTCCTTTAGTAAGATTTTAGGGGTTACTTACATAAGTATCTCCTCCCCCCACATGTCACACACTTCTATTCACCCTTTTGGGATTATGAAATTTAGAACACACTAAGGAGAACTTGCAAGGTCATGAAGGGATTATTATAACTCCCTCATCCTTCCTCTTTCTCTATTTAAAAATTCATCTTCTCTCTTATTCACCATCATTCTATAGTTATATTTCAATGTCTATTTTGATTTGAGGCCATTATTACATCTATTTATCTTCGATTTTATTTGATATTGTACTTGGAGATCATTGTTTATAATCCTTCTAATAGATTATTGGTTTTTTCTCCATTTGAGGTTTCTCCACTTATCAATTATTTAATCTCTCATTTGTGGTTTACTCGCTATTGAGATAATATTATCTATTTATTCACTCTTTTACTTTATTATTCAACATTTATCTATTGATCTTGGAATAAATCCTAATAGGTGCCTAAAATGAGCTAAGTGCATCATTCCTTTAGAAATTTATATAAATATAAAGTTACTATATTTATACATTTAAAACTAGAATTTTTAGGAATTATATACCTTAAACAATCTAATTTATTCAAAAAAAATATATATTTAGGGACACATGAATCCTAAAACTCATCTAACATATTATTCAACCTGTTCCCTGTAGTGAACATACCATGCCTTAATATCCTTACTATTTGTTTCTATTTTTCCTAGGGTTTCATATTTCAATATTTCATTATAAATTTTAGACTTCATTTATGATATTCCATTATTGTGTAGTCATTTAAGATTGATATTTTTATGTGAATATTATATACCACCCAATAAAATTAAACTCTTATCCCTATAAGGTGAAGTTCTAGCTCAAGTGCTAATTAAATTAAACATAGTTAATTTTATTTACATCAATCATTCTTGTTTAAAATGGTTAAAATTGATGATATTTCATCTTTTATTGATCTAAATTTTAATAAAAACATATAAAAATAGATAATTTTTATAATAATTATATGCCACATCTTTAAACCATTTTTGAATAATATATTTAATAAGATAATGAATATAATTAATATATATATCCAGATGACATTGATGGTCCATACCACAACCAAGTTACAATAATTTATGCATTTTGAGAACAAATTTGTATGAATCCCAATGGTTTTCATAAAATTTCACTAACAATATTCAAATCTTAAAACAAAAATAATGTTAGGGTTTACACATCTAAGGAGAAAAACCATGAGCCCTTTATATATTATAATACACCTTTTAGATTCTTTGATTCCACATTAGTTTTTGAGACTATTAGTAAGACTAATTCCATTTCTTCACCTTTTTATACATATGTTATGTCCACCCATGGTATGGGGAAAACACATTTATCTACACAAATTTAAATGGATATCCATACACAAATTATTGTCATGTTATCTAATTTTACCACTCATGTCACATCACTTGATCTTACATAACTTTTTATGAATGATAGTTAAAAACTAGTTCAAACTATCATTGATAATCATAGTAAGTCTACATAGCTACAACAAAACTCTTTTATAGTTGGATTATTCATTACACAATCCTTTATACCTTTAGATTTTATAATCTCATTTACCTAAATATTTTTCCACCCAAACTTACATTTTATGATGCTAATGTGATCCAAAATAGAATATTTGAGCCACTCACACCTCATGTTTGGACTATGCATCAAATTATAAGTTGTTGACTAAGTTATTTTCACAAACTCTTAAGGATTAAACATTATGATTCCTTTATGATCTTCCTTTCCAATTTGTTCATTCCTTCAACCCATTGGATGAAAACTCTATATAATATTTCTCAATAAACATCAGTGAGAAAATGTATTATGCCAAGATTTAAAAAATCAACCAAGGATAAAATGATTCCATCACTAATTATGTTCCATGATACAAAAATATGTTCTCTAAGATGATAATTCATATAATATATAGTTAGTTAAAATACATATTCAAGAAAGTATTTCATACTCTCTTACATGAATATATTATTTTTAATAAGTTTCAATCATTTTATGATTTATGTCACATTCTTAAGGATCGAGAAGCCAAATTTCTTACAAGGAATATGCTAAAGTATGGGTCCAACCCCTCTAGTGTAAAGTTTATAAGTAAAAAAATGTAAATATAAACTCAATGATAATAATAATCATATTAAATTAATAGTTAACACAATTTTATATCCAACTATTACCTTGTACTCTTAGCTCCACCATGGAGGAAATTTACTAAATTACTAGAAACTCATCAAAAATTATTTAAATGTTACATGAGTGAAAACTTATATATATATATATATATATATATATATATATATATATATATATATATATATATATATATATATATATATATATATATATATATATATATATATATATATATATATATATACCTCAAAAAACCTATCTCAATATGATTAATCCTCAATATAATGGGATATATAGTAATTCATATTATGATTACCATCGTATAATATACATTTGACCAATATATGCATCAATTTTCAACATAAGATACAAGACCTGATATATAAAAACACAATTGATGTTAACACATATCCAAAATATGCATGGAAATATCCTAACGCAAATTATAAATTAAATATATTAAATGACATTTTTACTAATCATGAGTCATAATAAACTAATTCTCCACCTTTGGTGCACATGACTTATAATGAACATCCTTTTCCACCTTGTATTCTTCTAGAAGTGAAGAAGCACATTATTTATATGGAATAATCAGATCACTTCACATTAAAAACACATAGAGAAAAATTATTAAATATGAGAACCATGATATTAATGAATATTAAGTTTAAAATCATGCACAATTGGTATATACATATATAAATCAACAACCTACAAATAGTTTCATGTTAGACAATGGTTCCAAAAACAAAATTTGTATAATGACACTTATTAGTACCCTTAAATAAATAAATATATACATGAAACATAAAGAGTATTTAATGGATTTATGGATGGATACAATATATTCTTGGGCACATAGTGCTAACTCCTTATATGGAACTTGTATTAGTGGTTACTCAATTTCTCATTTTATCAGGTAATATAATCTTTGACATGTTTTTTAAATGTTCATCAATATGAAATATGCATGTACTTCCATATATAATAAACATATGTATAAAGTATATAAATGATATTATGGTGGTCATATTTTCAATTATTCCATATGAACACCCTCTTTGGCATAAATTCATTCATCCTCCACACCCACAACCATCATAGTCACTTGTAAAACCTACTAAGGTTCATCTGACTCAGACAACTCAAAGGAAGATAGTGGATTTTGATTGATGAATAATATGATCACATCAATTACATTAGATGTATATTCAAGTCTTTTTGGAATCATTATATACTCTATCATGTCCTATAATAGTATTAATCATGTCCTTCACATGTTCCTCCATGAGCACAATAACAAACTAATACTATGCACAATATTCTATCAAGTACTATGCTCCATAGAGATACACATAATACACATGATGACATGGTTGATGACCATCATGATGGGTATATTAAAAAACATGGCTATTTTTCACTCTAAATTACATAAACATATTGCTACTCATATAATGAGAAGAACTAGGCATGTTTGACATATGACCTACATGTGAACACACCGTTGATAGGATCATTGGTTAGCATTGCATAATATTCAAAAACTCATCACACACACACACACACACACACACACACACACACACACACACACACACACACACACACACACACACACACACACACACACACACACACACACACACACACACACACACACACACACATTCAAAATTCCAAAATGAGAACCTATGGATGATGTGTATTAATTTTTTACATGATTAATTTATGATTTATAACATATAGTTTAGTATATGTCTAGTTTTATTATAAACACTCATAGTATAATTGAGTGAGATGTAAGGCATAGAGGTTTAAATTGACATGGATACATATATTCAATAATTTCCTACACCCAAGAGCCACTCTCCTATAATATAATATCACTCTTATCTGGTGCATATATCTAATTTACACATGTTTTATCTTTATGTAATTAATTATATTTTTCATATAGAGATACTTTACATTGATTACACATGACTTGATATCATTTATACTATGTAGATTTTTGGATATTTTATTTTTATATATATTATATAACATACATTTATTATGTCTATTAAACTTGCCTATTATATACATGATTTATGTATTCTTTTAAATATATTTGTGTGGGACATTAAATTTTCATTTGCATGTGTGACATTAAATTATATTTTGTATCTATGATAATAAATTTTCCATTTGGTATGTGACATTATATTTTATATTGAGTGTGGCCCTTATCCTTGTGTGACATGTGATGCATGCATTGTGTGAATCTCAATTTTTTTTATTTTTATGTATGAGTAAAATATAGGATTGTCTATTGATCTTGTTAGTGCCATGATATATATCATGCACTCTTATTCTTATTTTCAGTGCCATGATTCATATAAGGGACTGTTACTCATAGTTACTAATAAGTTTATGAATACTCATTTTGATTATTTTCTATGATTTTTATTAATATATATCATGGAATGAGATTTTTAGGGTTAGGATACATGTCTCATGCAAAATTAGGTGATTTATTATTATTAAAATGGCATAATATCCACATGTTATTATATTATTTACACTATTATATAAAACATGATGTCTTTAACTACTATATTTAGAGATAAGTAATTCCCATTCTTCATTCCTCACCTGAAAAGGGGGTCATACATAATGTCTTTTCATAGAGACTAAGATTTCATATACACAAGAAAAAATTGGGAAGAAATTATTCTAGAACAGTGCATGCTTACTCATATATTATAGGATTTTATTAACATTATGACATATTTGACCTAGACTGGTGTAATATGAATGTAATATGCCATACATTTCCTAGGATTATGATATATTTTCATACATTTCATGAGACTATTACACAAATTTCATATATTTTTTAAATATGTTATGAAAGTGGGGGCATATGCATGGTATATGTTCACAATTATTTAAAATATCATGATATATTATCTTGGGTTATATGACACAGGGTACTTAGATCAACACATGGAATGAAAAGTCATGCCATTCTCTATTTTTTATTACTCATATTTATTCCATAAACAAATTATATTTGGGCATTACCCAAATTGAACCACATATTCATCTATAAAAAATGATTCAAAAACATTACTTAGACTATTAGGAATTACTTATATTTATTAACTCCCTTAGTGGATTCCATTTACTTAAGTTATTTGGAATTGTGTGGTGTTTAAGTTAAGTATAACATAAATTCTATACACTTATTCATTAAAATTATGGTTGGGGCATATTGAAAAGAAAAATAATTCTTATAAATTAAAATTAGAGAAGAAATACTAATAAAATCATTAATCTAAAAAAATAAGATAAGTGGCATACACACAAGATTGCATAATACACATTATCTCACCTAGGAAACCCATTTTGGGTTAAATTCTATCATAATAACTCCTCTATTATATTAATTCATGCATTTATAATATAATAATGTACTTTCAAGTTCTAAGTTTTCCTATTGTATGCACAAGTATATATAGGTACATAATAGGTAATTTTCAAGGTATTATTATAATAACATGGGTACCAAAACCATGGGATATATAGAGAATAAGCTAAAACTACCCAAATACATGTTGGATCTATAATCTAGTAGAGTGTAAATCATATAAAGTATACAACACGTTTCCAATAATATCCCAATTTTAAAAATAATTTCCATAGGGGACACACGACCATACCTTTATCACCTAAGGGAAACTATGCCAATTAATTTTATACATATGTCCAACTTCTCTAATAGTAGCTTCTTATCCTCCAACATTTCCGTTAAAAATGGTATTTCACATCTATTTATTTTATTATAGAGTGATAATAAATATTCCTTATTATATAAATTTATCTTTATGATTCAAAATATATCCTTATACCCTATTAAACAAATTTAAAATGTAAATTAACCTTTGAGGACAAACCACTTCCTTGTTTACCTAAGTAACTTATATGTACTTAGCCTCTATGGTATATATCACAACACTAGACTATCATATAACTTACAAATGCACCAAACAAGTTAAACACATACTTACTACTAGATATTTAGAAATCAATATTTTCACCCCAATTTGAATCCATAAAACCATGTATATTCAATGTTTTGATTTCAATAAGACTAACTTGATAGCATATTACATAGTCTAATGTTACATTTAAAAACCTAAATATCCTCTTCACCATAGTCCAATTTTCCTTTCCCATGTTTGACATATATATTATCACTACTACCACTACATGAGCAATGTCATGTTTGGTACAAACCATTTCATACATCAAACTACCAACAACACAAGCATATGGTACTAGAGACATGTCCTCAATTTCTTCTTCTATTTTGGGATGGTGTTAACAAAATATATTTTAACCTATATGAAAGGTAGTAATAAAAAGCTTACTTTCCTACATCTTAACTCTTTACAATATCATTTGAATGTACTTAATTTTATTTAACCATAATGTCTTATCTACCCGATCCCTTTTAATTTCCATCCCAAAATATATTTTTCAAGATAAAATCCTTCATATCAAATTGAGATTATAATTTATACTTAACTCAATTGACCATTTCCTTATTATTACCAATTAATAGCATGTCATTCACATACAATATTATGATCATATTTTTTCACCTTCTTGTTTAAACTAAAAACATGGATAAACGTGGATTCTTCTAAGCCCAAGTACTAACACATAACTATCATATTTATGGTTCCACATCCTTTGTGATTGATTCAAATTATATAGATAATTTTTTAGTAGGAAAACCAAATCATATTTTTCCTTTATCTTAAATATTTCCATTTATGTGAAGTATATTTCGTTTTAAAGCTACCCATGTTAAAAATAATTATTTACATACATCTATTCTATTTCCAAATCAAAGTAACATCAATTGATATAATAAATCTAATTGAATTTAATATAACAATAGGAGAAAAAATATCACCAAAATATATCTCTCTACCTGAGAGAATCCCTTTATTACTAGGCAAGATTTATAATTATCCATTATCCAATATACATTACACATTCTCTTAAATACCCATTTTCATCCAACTGGGTTTCTTATAGGAGGTAATATCACCAAGTCCCATGTCTAATTTTTATCTAAGGACTCAATTTCTTCTTCCACAACATTCTTCTAAAACTTAGATTATTTTAAGGCGAAATAATATTTTATAATATTGGGGTATTAATAATCAATACACAATATTTATATAGGGAATATAAAGTGGAAATCATGAGGATTATATGTATCATGTGTCCTCACCTAATTTGATTTTCTCAAGATAAGAGATTCTAGTTTTACATCTTATGGATCCTCCTCAATTTCATTTGAATCTTCCTATTGAAAATCCCACTTTGTTTAATCTTATTAGTTTCTTTAAATTTATACACTTCTACCTATTTTCATTCTAATTAAACTTGTTCAATTTTAAATTTTGCATCATGCCCAAAATTTCACATGACTAAAACCATAAAAAATAGGTAATGTTTTTTGAGAATACACAACACACATTATACAAACTAAATTTCCCATTGATTATCCATCTTAAAGTCATAAGATACATAAATAATTGAATTAAACTAACATGTATAAATGACACGGGTGGAAATTTTCAAGTGGATGCATGGTTGATATGCAAACATGTAGGTCAAACTTATTCTAATCAGCCTTAAAATCTCAATAATCCTACAACCCTATAATAAATATAATGGGATACATGTCCCTAAGGTATATAATGGAAGCTTAAATATAAAAATTTGGGTTCAATAAATCCATAAATTAAATGATTTATACTAACTCTCAATGAAGTTCAAGAAGAGTCCCCAGCTATTCTCTCCAATCACAGTGATTGAATCACCTTGAAGTCATAATTAAATATAATTTAAATTTGACTTAAATTTTGACAAATTTTATTATAAATTAGGATTTATACTCCTCATAGTACTTTAAAATGGGTCTATTATGTCTTTGTTTAGCTCCTTAAGGATGGAGCACTCCATCTTAGCTATCAGATTGATTCAACATTATCCCAAAGATTCAATTAAATATGACGAAGCCATAGAAATTATTATTGAAGTAAATAAAAGATTTAAATCATTTTTTATGTTCAAATTCATATTTGTAAATGAGGAAGTATTTTTTAAATGATGACTTGTCAATAGTTATTCCTCTTCTCCTTCCTTAGCCTTGGATGACTACCATTAATAAAGTCTTCAAGATTTATATATTTTTAACATTTTGTTCATATTAAAATTTTACTTTGATACATGTGTGATTATGTTGATTTTATAGGAACCCATCTTCATGTAATGTCTCTAGCTAATTCTTGGCTCCTACAATTTTCAAAAAAGTTTTTTGGGAGATTTAAACTCTAGAACAAACATTAATCACTACTAGCTAGGTTAAATAAGAACGTAACTTTTTTTTTAGTTATAATATTTTTTATTATTAATTTATATGTGGGGATAAAAAAGGGGATTCATTTTTAGGTCCACCCATATTGAGGCTTTCAAGAGCCTACAATCATTGAAAATGTATCAAATGACTTACCTAGGACAAAATTAGTATAACTTGAGAATGACATAGTTCTAAGTATTGAAACCTCTTCTATGTGAAAGAGGATGAAAAATTGAGTGGGTTTCTAATTTTTGTTAACTAATCTTTTGTGTCTCTGGGTGGTCATAATTATCTTCATGAAAAAATCTCTGTACATATAATTTTTTTAGTTTAGTTAAATAATGTTTAAGTAAAAATTTAAGACAATTTTTTTTAATAAAAATAATATAGAATAAAAAATTTAATTGTTTAAATTAATATTCCATTTAATTAGTTATCCGACATCTTACCTTGATAGAATGATTACCAAACATGATAATCATGTTGACTGACTACCAAATTTGGACACTAAAGCACATGGTTACAAAAATGGTTTGGGATAAGCACCAAACCATCATCCAAATTTTAGTCCAAGGTGTTGGTTGTGTATTCTCATGCTATACCAATAAAAATTTTGTGACCTTATATAAAAATAATGGCATGTACCCTTTGGCCAAAGTGCTTGTAAAGCAAGCCACTACCCTACATATACCAAAATTTAAAAAATTCACGTTAGAGAAACCATAAGTCCGCAAACTCTAAAAAATGTTGTGTTGGGTCCAAAAACTTTCCAAATTTATTATTAAATTATTTTAGGCTCAATTTGACCTCATGTTTTTTTCACACAAATTACACAAAGATCAATCAATTTATAAATGGAACATGTGAATTTTAAGGAGATTAACTTTGAAAATTAATAGAACATTAACCATGTATCCTAAATTAAATTGTAAATTATTTTAAGATCCAAGTAATACATATTTTACATTTAAATTAATATTGGGAGAATTTTGGACAATTTAAATTACATAAAAATTACCTAAGTGATTCTATCACTTTTTGGGTTTAATGAAACTAGTTTAATTCGAAAATATGAAATGAGATCTTCATCTAATCTTTGATAAAATATTAAATATATAGAATAATATTATCCATACAATAATTATTATTTTATTTCAACTATAAAAGAATTATTTTTTTTCATTTCTTGATTCATTTAACCAAAACTTAATAAAAAATAAAAACATGAGAGCTCCTACTCAATACATATTATTTATCTATTTATGTTTACATGAATAGGAATATAATATTACAATAAATGTAATAATAACCATCCAACATAATTTTATATTCATTTAAATAACAAGGATATAAATACTAGAAGAAGACTCCATGCAAGCTCCAAGTGTAACCATGAGGCCAAACCAAGGAGTGGCTTACCTCCCATCCTATTTCCATCAGTAGGTAGCTTTCCTAGGTAGCCTAGATCCTAGGGCACATATCTTAGAGCATAATTGACACCAAATGTTCAATTAAAATGATATAAGTACTCATGTAAGTGTGTAGTACAAATATAACATATTTAACTAATAATAACTAGTTTACCTCAACTAAAATCCATTGTAACAAGTGGATTTTAAGCTCACCCAAAACACAATAAGAAAATAAATCAATAAAATACTTCAATAATAAGAGATATAAGCACACAAGAAAGCCTCTAATAAAACAAATGTATTAAGGCTCTCCATCGACCCATCATGGACGAGAATTTATACTCTCCACACTATGGTGGGTGGGATAAGGATGACCTTAGAGCCATTTATTTACCCATACCCTTTTCTCTTTCCATGATAGGACCTTGGAAAAATTATGGTTTCCTCTTGACCAAGCCCATTGCCTATCATCTTTTTAGGAGAACTTTAAATTTCATTCATTTTCCCTAACTCTATATATAAACACAAATACTATGAAAATATTTTAAGCTCATTTGGGTAGCATAACTTTCTAATTTGAAATCTCAAAATTACCTGTAAAAACAACTTAAAATTAAATGAGGGATTTTGTATTTCCTATACCAAATAGGAAATAAAAAAAACGTGGTGGCCATAGCCACAATCCATGTAAATCAATAAAGAAAATGAATAAGCCAAAAGGCCTTTCACCTCTTCAATTTTTTTTAATAAAGGAAAAAGATAATTATTATTACTATAGTTTTAAAAGTAATTAGGTGATAAGGAAGCCTACATTGGCTCCAATTCATAGATCTACACAAGGAATCCTCATTTAAGTATTATAACTAGATTTCCTTCTTTTTGTCTAAGCTTCTACTCTAATTTACTCCTTTTATTGCATTAGCTATCCTCCATTCTCAAACTAAAAATGAGTAAAATGTTCTTCCAAGGAAGGATTTACATGTTTTTATAATTAAACAGACCAATATACTAGCTAATGGGAAGGTGGCACTTGTCCCTTCCTATTCCTTGGCTCTTCTCCAAAAAGTTTTCTCTATCATTAAATTTCCTTAGACACCCATATGGGTAAGTAAGACTTCCCCATACATATTAATTTAATAACCTCCCTGTGCCATAAATGGGCACATGGGTTATCCTCTAACTTGAAAAAAACTCTAAAAAAGTCTTCACCCATCCTTATTGGTAAAAATACTTTAAATTCAACACAAAATATTAAAAAAACACTTATGTCACCCTTAAAAGTTGGCTTTTCAATTCCACTTGAGTTTTACAAGTGGTGACAATAAATTGGATATATTTTCAATCTTATGACCTTATACATGTTTTTTAAAATATATATGGTATGGGTAAAGAGGTAAATAATAGTGTTAATGGGTGTGAATAGGGATATGAGGACCAAAAATATTCAAACTCAAAACTAAATTAGATGATAACACAAGTGTTAGATTTAAATCTAAGTTGGTCATGAAGTATATGCTCAATTAAAAATCAATGGTGTATTTGTGCTCAATTTAGTATTAATTACCTCACTTGGTCTCCCCTATTTCATAAACATAATTTCACACATTAAATTAAAATACCCTAGGTAACCAAAGTTGTTGAATGTAACCATATCATGTGTTTTATAAAAATACATAATTGCATGCATAGAACATTCAAATCATAACATTTTAGTATATATGTTAGGAAATCACTACATGTTAACATCATATACTCCTAATCCCAAATTAAGTGATAATCAATATTATTCCAATAAATAAATAATGTAGTATACTTATGTATAATAAAATTTAACTATTTAGAACTAGTAACTAAATAGTAAATAAATATGCAACCAATATCATACAGAATATAAGATACATTATCTTAGTAATGATCTAATAACAAACACCTCTTATCTCCTTAACATACACATCATGTCATAAAATACCATGTGTATGATATAAAAAAATGGTCAAATAGAACTACTACTATGAGAAATGGGGTCTCACATCCCCCTCTTTATAGACTTCCTCCTGGAAGTCATTGAAAGTCAAAATTCTAGTTTTAAGGCTGTTATAACTATTATCAATTAGGAGTGTGCCCTTATGAGAATGTGTGTTGTTTCTCACTCCTACTGAAACATAGAATGTATCCTAAGTGTGGGTGACTTTATAAGGGAGAGAATATATAGATTTAGTGATGGTTCCCTTGATGCACTAATTAAAACTTGCTCTTAAACCTACTAATTAATGATTCTGACTATGAAAAGGGTGAAAGGGGTACTATTTACAATGGAATTGAAATGAAAACTAAGAATGAATGTGATTCACCAATATGTATGACCAATTATTCTTTAAATAGACACTCTTAATAAGGGGAAAAGATTTCAAACATTCTCTTCACTTTAGGAATGACTTCTACAACAATATTTCATAAGGACTTGGCAAACTCAATCTTTGTATGCAAAGAATGATAAGGTGTTGAATTCACATCCACACTTAGACTAAATTTTATCTTGACACTTATAAAGACCTATATAAGTTCAAATATGTTGTATTGAGGTATAAAAATGAGACAATATCATAGTAAAACAAAGGCTTCACAAAGCTATATCAATGGTAATCACAATACACTTCACAAAATTTAGAAAATAGAGGATAAGTAATTCTAATTTATTCAAAAGGTGAGTAAAAATTTTGGAAACCTTTTAGAAAATAAAAATAAAAGAGTGATATTAACACTATATAAAAATGAGTACAAATAGAAAATCAAATGAAGGGAGATAAAGCAGCCCCAAAGTAGTGATGTCAACTTGGTCTTTACACTCCTCAAGTGATACATAGTACTTCCTCAAACTTATATTTTATTTAATTTACTTAAGGTTTCATAGATGTAGATTATCATGATATTTTGAGACTTTAAAGTATTTTCTTCATCGATTGGTCAATCTTGACCACTTGGAAGGTGTCTATGTCCTTGCTTGACTCTTTATATACTAGCTCATATGTCTTTATTGAAGAATTAGTCCTTTTCCTTGAAAATATTACTTTAATTGTTCATTAATTATTAATTTAAATATTCCTATAAGAGATTCATGAATTCCCTCTACCTTAAATGGGCTGTAATGATCTTTTGGATGCATGTTTGACTCCTTCAACATGCTAGGCATAGGAAGGAAAAAAGGTGTAGTTAGGAGTCTTAGAGACCTATTCAACCCTTGAATACTTATCCCAATAAAACATAGACATATTCACTCTCTAATAGGTGTATTAATGATATATAATCATAAATAAAACATTTAGAAAACTTATGTGCATCCATTAAATATTTTGAACACTTGATTCTATCACATGAACAAAAAGGCCTAAGAGAGAAAAAGAAGGGTTTTGCTTTGAAATAGATAAATTTTCTCCATATATGGATCATAAACATGAATTAATACCTAAAATAATGCATTTAGAACCAAAAACTAGCCTAAAAGATACCATTTTACTCCATTTGCTTATTAAAGAACCCATTTCTTATAGGCTTAAAACCCTATAAAGATCCTTGTCTAGAATATTGTATGGATAAAAATGGAAAAATAGGAAAATTTTTTAGTACTTCCTATCCCCTTACAACTCCACACGGAGCCAAATCCAAGTGGAAGTACTCCTCTTCTATGATTTTTCTCTCCAATTCGGCCTAGAAATAGAAATGTTGCCCTAATGACCACCCACACATGTGAAACTATAAAAAAGTGTTTGATGAACTTTAATTGTACTAAAAACACTTTACATGCCAAATTTAATGTTTTATAATGTCCTGTAGATGGTCAAACCATGAAATGGTCATTAGCAAGCCTAGATGCCTTTGTGTGCTTAAGGGGTAGTTTGAGATATTTTTAAAGAAACTTTCAAATTTTTATTATTTAATGTGACATTATAATACCTTTATGACCATTATAAAACTCACTCCTTGACATTGAAGTACTTCATATTACTTTCAAGCCTTCCTATGGGTTTTTGGCTTGCAAAACTGAGTTCTTCACACTTGTTGATCTAGTGGCCAACTTGAAGGAGTTTTTTAACTCTTTTAAGGAACTAAATAAATTTTTTAATTATAATTAAACCTAAAATAATTCCCTATAAATATCTTAATTTTTTTTGTATGGCACTTCATAGTCTACACCCTCACAAACAAGTTAAAAACTACCCTTTTTGCCTTGTACCGTATGGTACCATTCCTACACCTATGAAAAATGCCTATAAATGGATCTTAGGATATATTTTATAGTCATTAGGCTCATTTATAAATCAAAATATTTCATTTTTTGGACATTATAAGTCATATTTCTCCAATCAGGTTAGTTGTAGGGTTTTAGGAGGGTTTTGAGGGGTTTATGTTCCAAATTATGGTTCATAAAGGACAAGGGTCATTTAAAAAAATATATGAAAAAAATTTGTGTCAAGGGTACCCTAATAAAATCTCTTATGGTCTTAATTTCCCATTAAAAACTCCATGCAAGATATGAGCAGATAAAGTTACCTTTTTAATCTCTTTCTCAAGCAAAATAGTGTTTTGTGTACTCTAGTTGATTATTCATGAAGTTATGATATATAATTATTAAAATAATTTCATGAATTTTAATAATTTTACCCCTCTCACATCCTCAAAAAACTTCATTTCATCATTAACCTTATGCTATAGGTTTTATGTTATGCAAAATTTCTTCTCAGGCTAGTATGATTATGCATAAAGGCTAAGGGGGGTTATTTAGGTCTCTAAATCCTCAAAACTCTCTTTTATTCCAAAAAAAATTATTAAATATGTATTATATGGGTCATTAATTACTCATAATGATGATATATAATTATTGACCTTCAAATTAAGTCTGAAATAATGAATTCCACCATGAGGGTTTATATGCAAAATAGGCCTACTGACCCTAAATATCTATGAATAGAGTTTTCTCTCTTCAATTTCATGATAAAATATTTATAAATTAATTTATAATGAAATATACACTTAATATTCACTATTATTCAATCTAATCTTTATGAGAGAGACACTCTCTTCACTATTATTTGTGAGTAAGACTATATGTCTGAAAAGGGACTATGTCTTTTGACTATGTTTTACCCCTACAGATATGATTTTAAAAAACACATTAATGAAATGAATTCCATTATTAAATATAAAATTTTACTAAAATTATTCCATCCTATCTTGACCATTATAACCCCTAATCTCTACCCACGTCTTCACTACTACGTTAGACTGCCTATAAGACTATGCTAACTTTAGGTGTAGAAAAAGGTACCATAAGACCTTGATTATTTATTTTAAATTGATTTAAAAAAACCTCTTATTTAATTTTAAAATAATTTATAAACCCCTCACTATATCTTCTTACACAAAAATCCTCATAACCTATCATAGGTTGGCTAACTGTGTTATTTGTTGACTATTGATTGAACTAGGCCTATGGGCATACTATGAGAGAAATCCTTCTTGATCACTAAGAATTTTTTATATTAAATTGATAATAATCAATTCATTTATCATACTCAACTCATTAAACTCCTTGTTCTTATTGACCTTGTTGTTCATATTTCACCTTAAACTTTATTGTGCCAAAACATATGGATATAGGTGCATATAGGCTAACTAAAAGAGAGGTGATATCTTCCATGTAGGTGATATAAGAATTTTTTATGTCATATATTACTTGATAATTTTCTCCTCATCTTACCATAGTATCATGTAAAATGTATAAGTGTTTAGGCTCTTATCCCTTTACTGACCTTGCCTAACTATTTAGGCCTACTCAAACCCTCCTATAATTGGTCATTTAAGAAGTATTCATCAAAATATTTTAATGAAGAGTTTTCAATAATATGTCATTAATTATTTTATAACCTTCATAAATAATCCATAGACCTACCAACTACATTGGGATCCAACCTCACCTTCACCTCATTGTTTGAGCCAAAAGAGGATAGTTGTAGGTGTCTTTCAAGTCTTGAATAAGACAATGGGTAAAGTGGATATATGGATTGATTTGGTGATAAATATACCTTTTAATTGAAGTAACATCACTATAATTCATCATTTTCCCTCACTTAAGATTGAAACCTTGACTTTCCTTGAAAACTCAGTCATTAATAGAGTTTTTGGACCCTGTTGTACAGATTGAGATCATTGGAGTATGAAAAGTAATAAAATTGAGTAAACATATGATAATAATAATTTAATTTAAAGTTTTTAATTCATCATACCTTATACCTTTCCAATTTTTTATTGTATCCATGTTGAACATGACACCTTTGTAAGTGTCTTTATGGGTGACTATTGTAGGTGGTGATTTCTCCTTGTGTATGGACCGAGGAGGGATGAGATATTGGTCTCAAGAGATAAAAGTGATAATAATAACATAATTTACCATTCATGTTCAAAACTATATTTAATAAGCATAAAATTTACATAAGGATTTTTTAATAGCAATAAAAACAATAAATGATCCATTACCTTAAAAAATGCAAAAATAACTTAACTCTCTGAATAAAGGAATTTAAAATGTTATTTCTTCATCAAATTTAGATCTATATGAATGAATTATTCCATGTTTTACATGATATATTGAGTTGTTTTATATGATAACAACTTATGTTATATGATCCTTGAGTTTATCTTCCAAAATAAATCAATTCACCTACTAAGGCTTCCATGAGAATGTTAACCTAATATATCCATTTAATTATCACTTTATCCTCTTTTATTATGTAAGGATATATAATTAGTGTTCTCATTATGCATAGCTATTTATTATCAATCTCCACGATTGTAACATAAAGGCATGACTAGTACATTTAGGCATAATAGGCCTTTTTGGGTCTTTTGATTATTATGAATGTCATTAGACATTTAAAGACTTATTAAGAGTTAAATTAAAGAATATCATGTTTTTCAAAAAATATTCCAACCTTTGTGACTCCTTTATTCATGTCACTTATCATGATAGTCCTCTTAACTTGCTCACCAAGGTCTAGAGATAAAGCTATGCTACTATACCTCTAAGTGTTATTTTCTACCTTAAGAGAGTATGGTCTCTTGAAAATCATTGAAATAACTTAAATGACTAAAGTATACCTATCTAGTCACTATTCTTGATAATATCATGCTAACCTCATTGAGATAGTTTTCAAGCACTAGAAATTCATTAACTACAATTGTACCTTATTAAAGATATTATCTCACCAAAACCATCTCAAAGGAGATTTTAATAAATATGGAGATATATTATATTTTTATTTTATGTATGATTTGTATTTTACCTAAAAAATTATCTTGAAAAATATTGAAAATGAATACATTCAACTGATAAACAATCGGTTTCCTATGAAAATGCCATCCTTGAAAAATAAGATAGACAATCAGTTTCCTATCAAAATAATCATTATAAAATAAAATTAGTTCATGATTAAAATTTTTAAAAAGTAATATTTGACCCTAAAATCATCCCCATAAAACCATTTTTCTCCATCGAGATCTGAAATGAAGAAACAAAGACAAATTTGGACCTTGTTTGGATGACTAGGACATAATGACCCCCTTACACTCTTAGAGATTGTTCATAAACATGGGGGGATGAATCTAAAAAATAATTCCACTAAATTTAATTTAATTAGGGTCCCTATAATTTCTAGATATATTTAGATCTCTCTCTCTCTCTCTCTCTCTCTCTCTCTCTCTCTCTCTCTCTCTCTCTCTCTCTCTCTCTCTCTCTCTCTCTCTCTCTCTCTCTCTCTCTCTCTCTCTCTCTCTCTCTCTCTCTCTCCTACTTATACTAAGCAAAAATTGATGGCCCTCCTAGAGCTACCAATAAGATCAATATGGGAGATAGTTTTGATTTATTCATTATGACACCTAAAAATCCTTATAAATAATTTATTAAACTTTTCAATGGATATATAAGGTCTTTAAGATGCTTTAAGATCAATTTTTCCTTGAATAACTATACAGATAACCTTAAAATAAGCCTCTTTAGCACTAAAACTACCAAAATCACTTGAGAAGCCTATATAAAATAATAGAAAATTTATCCATTATACCTTTTTATTCCTAAAAAATTACCTTATGTATTTATTCTAATATTATATTATTATTCACATGAAAAACCTACTCCAAAACCCTTAAAATGACTCAAAATGTAGTCAACTGGGTCATGAAGTTAATCAAACATGTCACCAACTAGTTTGATCAATTATAGCATGATATGACTTTGACACAAGTCATGAGGCCTATTATGTTTTTTTGGACTCTTTTCATTTCTTAAAACAACCCAAAACTGGTCAAGCGGTAGCTAGATAAGCACATGGCCATGAAGATCAAAACCTTAATTTCATCAATTCTAACTTAAACACTACTAATAAAGGTGTTGGATGACCATTATAAGGACATTAAAATATGAACATATAAATTAATAGGTCAAAGAACATGAAAATCAAAGTCTCAAGTGGTAAGGGTGATAATTTGGCCTATCAGGTTAAAATTGTCAACAATAAAATTCTCTATGAATTTTTCTAACTTAGCTCAACAATCTCTTGAAGATAATGATCTCAAATCTATACTATCAAATCATATAATGTAATGTAATACAATAAAATATCCAAGGCCAAACATATTTCAACTCCTCTATAGGGTGATTCATGCTTCAAGGCATAATTTTATGTCATATTGATTACTATTTGATTACCAAGTTATGAGAACACATAATTAAAGATAATTTAGCTTCAATCAATTATTAATTAAAAATTTAAAGCATGTATTACAATGTGTCAAGTGTCATGTTTAAATATAATCCAAGGATTCATTTTATTTTATTTTAATTAATTTTATCTTTGTTGACCAAGAGAATATTGATTTCCTTCTTCTCCAATTCGTTATACTCCAAAATTGAAGATAAAATGCTTCAAGTGTATGGAAAACACAAGGTTGGCCACATGATATAATATCATTATAAGGGGTCCTTAACCCATCAGATGAATAAAATATTGGTTTTTAATCAATGAAATAAGAAAAGGATGACTTTGTGAAATTATTGTATCATTGTTTCCCAACCCTTCACTTAGGTACAATAGAAGGACATGGAATTAATATATCACTTTTTCCCAAACCCAATTTCATTAAGCCATTTCTATGACTTTGGACATAATCCCAATAACTAAACTTAATCAAGGATCCTATTAGGAGGAATTTGGATGTTATTCATGATGCCAAAAACTAATACCTCAATCTATTAGGATAAATTTGGACACTCATCCCAATGACCAAACCCTAACCAAACAAACCATTGATAGTAATTTGGACATGATACCCGAACCCCAATCACACAAACCATTGGGAGGCATTTATTCGTTTGTCTTGATGCTCAAACCCAAATCACACAAACCATTGGGAGGGATTTGGAAACTCATCATGATGCCAAAATCCCAATCACAAAACACATCAATGTGTATCCAATATCACAACATAACCCATATCCATTACTCTAAGATCTAAGAGGAAACATACATTAATATCAACATAAACATAAGGCTAATGATCACATAATCCTTGTATTCTCTCAATAAGGAACAAGTGAGACAATTTCTCCAAACTTTCTTGACAAGTCATGTAATAAGTAGTAATCCTATCTCATACACTAATGTTATAAATATATTGAATCTCGCTTACTATGCCCATACTCACATGATGAGAAAGGTACATAAATTAGTTCATCAAAATAATACAATTGAAACTTTATCAATATAATCAAGGAGTAAACTCATATCAACTAAACAACCTACCTCAATCCACAAAGTAAAAAGGTTGAACAACTCACTATAATCGAAAGAATAATTAAGGTGAAAATGGATAGATAACCTAATTGAATTCAAAAATGAAGATAAGAAATAAAAGTATGAACTCAAACATTCAATAAAGACTTGAAATAATAAATGGCTAAATAGCCTTGAAATCCATAGTAAGGAAAACCATTAAATGAATATTCAAATCAACTTATGAATCCCAATTAAGAACCAAAGTAATTAAAAAGTATGCCACATCAAGTGGTAAAAGCTCACAAGTTGATATACAATAATATTGAATATTGTGGTTCCAAAAGGCCACAAGTGAGGAGTAGTGAACCAACATATCAACAAATAAAAATAAAACTCTTCAATACAATCATGTAGTATGACGTATACATCACAAATCCAAGTTGACTATATTATCACACAGTTATCAATATATAAGTTTAAAATCTCAGAACATGTTTCCTAGAATAGGAGAAAATGTTAAACCACATGGAGACATCAAGCTACCCCATTTATACAACTTCTCTAACCAACACAAACCAAAAGACACCATCTTATGAAGGTTAAGGAATACATGCAAATAAAAACTAAAGATGCATGTCTATAATCATAGACAACACCTAATTAACATCATATAAGATATAAATCCTCTATATGGACTTATGATGATGTCACTTGATGGTGAGAGAGTATCAACTCATCTTGATGCTAGTTTAGCTCTAGATAAAATATAACCTCTTCCCAAACCAAGGAAAGTATGGAATATAAATCCATAAATGAAATATTAAAACCAATGAAGTCAATAACATAACATACAACACTCCTTTACTACATGGAGGATAACCACCACTCAAGAGTGGTACTTGATGGGTTTTACCCTATAATGGAGAAGAGTCGAAGCTCAGATATACACAAGCACGAAGTTTGGTCAATCACAATTCAATAATAAACAATAATATGGTTTAGACTTTTATATAAGATATCCTATAATTACTCACCTAGAATATAGGTAATTTATTCTAACAACTTACTAACTACACTTATAATATCTCTATGTGATTTGTTCTAACAAATCACTTATATTGATACCTTTTGTTATTACTCACATGTCTAACAACATATAATATTATTAATGCTCACCATAAATATGAGCACTGACCTGTATTTTCCTAACATACCCCCCTTCGCGCTCACATGGGGAGAGGAACCATAAAGATTAAACACTCTATATTTCCCTTGCACCCACCCTTCCCCCCACCCCCTACACCCGCGCCCTACCCCCCTTCCTCCCTACCCCCTTTCTCACAAGATGGACATCGTGTTTGCCTAAAAATATGTTCATTACATTAAATAGGATATTATTACATTGTAGAGGATCATACATGCTTGAGGTATAAGTTCCTTCATAAGTTTATTTGATGACTTTTTTTAAGAAAATAAAGAGCACACAAAAGACTAAAATGACACTAGACATAAGACTTTTGACAAAAAAAAATGACAAAGAACTAACTAAACTAACCACCAAAATTAAACAACAAAAATTGAAGTGAAAAAATATAACTCATAATAAAAATAAAAATAATAATATAAAATAAATAAAAACTACACACAAATTTAAATATTAGACATTTAAAAGAATACATATAACAAAATAAAATAAACTAACACCAAATAACTAGACTTAAAAAATAAGTCTATTAAATAAATTAAAAAATCAACAAGGACTAAAAAAATTAAAACTACAAACAAAACTTTAAAATATAAAAACCAAACTTTTGAAAACAGAAAAAACATAAACTAAACTGATATCTACAAAGGCATAACCAAAAAAACAAAAAAACCTTAAACAAAAATAAAAAATCAATATAATAATAATAATAATAATAATAAAAAATGAAAAATGAAAACCACTTTAAATGAAGAAAATAATAATAAACTAAATTTTAAAAATAACAAATAGATAGTAAAACAAAAGAAAACCTAATCTTTATCTTTGCATCACCGTATGAAGATTTGGAGGCAGCCGCAAAGATGAGTGATGCCGTGTGAGGATTTAATGTAGCACAGGATCCGTATAATCTAATGAACTCAACATATTCTGCATAGCCATGGACATAATCCACTATGTTCAAATTCTGAGCAAACCATAGAGTTGCATCCGTCAGTACGAGGTGCCAAAATCCAGTCGAGTTGAAGACCAACCATAGTAAGAAAGATAATGAAATAGACAATGGCTGGAATGACGATTCATATACTGGCATCACGGCCAGATACTAAATACCTCCACGTTGAAGTTGTTTTAAAGGATGAGCCGAGATGAGAGACATGGGTCGTTTGGTGAGTTGGAACGAATCCTATAACAGAAAATGGATGACGTAGTACCAGAGGAGAGAAGGTAGAGAATGCCAAAAAAAAATCATTGGTTCTTCCATAAATCCTCACTGATAATCTCATATGCTCTATCCATAGATATACGGCCAGTTCCAAACTATATATATATATATATATATATATATATATATATTTCTAATTTGCCTGAATGCATACAGTGAACAAAATGGGTGAAAAGAACTACAGAAAGAGAATGTATAAGGTGGAAGAGGTAGATGATGAAAATGAATGTCGTATGTCAAGTGGGTTCACTGCGAGGTCCATGGTATCTACTAGTACTATTGACAAAGTGCAGAAGAGTGAACAGCCATCCAAAGCAGTTGCATGAGGTCTATGGTATCGTGCTACCCTTTGTTTTCACTATTTGTTGCATGAGGTCTATGGTATCGTGCTACCCTTTGTTTTCACTATTTTGACAAAAAATAACAAATATATGGAGCACTGACAATGTAACGGGGTTGCACGAAGTCCATGGTATCTTGCTAATCCATTACATTAGTCTACTTCACAAATAAATTATGAGTGGAGTGAAAATTAAAGATACTTTTTTCAAACACCGCTCTAATACCACTAAGAGGTTTTACCTCATAATGGAGAAGAGCCAAATCTTGGATGTGCACAAAAATAAAGTTCGGTCAATCACAATTCAATATTAAACAATAATATGGTTTGCACTTTTATAGAGGATATCCTATAACTACTCACCTAGAATATAAGTAAGTTATTCTAACAAATCACTTATATTAATACCTTTTACTATTAATCACATGTCTAACACCAAATAATATTACTAAAGCTGACCATAAATGTGAGCACTAACCTATATTTTCTTAACAGTACTAATATTTGATGGGTCTTCTAAGTTCTCCTCTCCTATAATTAATGTTATCATGGCACAAAAACCCTTCTAATAAGTTCAAACTTGCTTTACTGAGAATCATCTCATGCTTGCACAACACCCACTACACATAGCACAAGTGGCCCGTAATGAAATGTTTTATAAGCAGAAATGCCTAACCATTACCAATTATGCCTAATCTAAGGTGATTGAGAAGGTTCTAGGAACCCTTATTCATGAAAATCATGAACTATGATAGGTGCACACCTACCCAACATGGTATAAAAATAGCACTCACAAATCTCAATTGAAGGAACAACTACTAACTCTAAGAAATGTATACATATGCCCCTTAATTAAACATACTCGTATCTTAAGGCCCATCTCAAAAGGGTCCTAAAAAAACATCCCAAATTCTAAGACTCATTTGTCATATCCATTGCAGTGCCATGGAACTCAACCCCTCTATATCTAAATTTAAATCATATGCTCACAAGCATTATAAGTAACTCATATGAAAATCGATGACAAAGTTACAAAGATGGGGTAAAAATAAATCATATAAGTATTCAAAGTACAAGTAACACTCTTAGATGATTAATAAAATAACTATAATGTAGAATGCATCCTCTTAGCTAGTCAAACTCCAAAGTATCATGTATGTGCAACACATGCACTCCTCATAAATCAATACACAAGGATGGACCCAACCTCATAATCTAAACAAGGGTATTACATGGTTCTAATAATGATCCACCACTAACCCCAAGAACTAACATAAGAATCCAATATGGTAACACATGTCTCTAAAGTTTTCATGTATTTTTAGAACAAACATTATCAAAAAGATTCAATGGTAAACATGAGAAGATTCATCTCAAAAGTTTGACACCCATAAAATATCAGATGTCATAATCCATGCCAAATTTCATGCTCTAGTCACTAGAATACAAGTTAATAAATTAAAATACATATTCTTATCATGATCATGTTCAACATATGAGGAGGTACACCCACTCAAGGTTAATGTTATCTTTATCTTTAAAATAAAATTATCTTTCAACAATGCTATCAACATGCATAGATAACCCACTCAAATGGGTATCACCACCATGTTAAATAAAACTTCTCTATGAGGAAATTATCTCAGTAAAACTAAATAACTGAAACTATCATGGATACATCTATGAATTCAAGATGCTCCACAAGTGGGAGGATACATTCAAACTTATAGTATGAGGAAAAAAACTCATTTTCCTCTCAAGGATTCCTATTAACAAGTTCACCTTGAGAACAACTATTGGTTTAACAAAAGGGTGTTCTTTATACTAATAATACAAGAAGGGGTCATAAACTCCAAGGGCTTACTAACCACAAAATTTTGATATCAACAACCAAATTAGATACATATACCTTATATATCAATTAAACATGCACCAAGGGGAAATAATACCACTTTAACATAATCATCACTTTATTAAGTCGATGATCTCACCTTTTTGTGTTAATATTCCATAAAGTCTAGCATGCTCCTCTCTAGCCATCATTGACGTCCATCTCTAATGGATAGTCATTCCAACATGTGGTTACAAACAAGGAATATCTCACTACTAAAAAGAGACAAGAATCATTCTCCTAAATTATAGGTCAAAGCAAGTTAACCCACATGATGCTTCCTAACAAGGCCAATCATGTGGTATCACCATTCCATTACATAAGCTAAAGATGATATCTAGTAACACTCGTATGTAGAGGGATAGGTTTCAAGTGGAAATCCATGCAACACAAAATGAGGCTCTTGGTCCCTTGTGTAGACAAAAAATGTCCCCAAGGTCTATATAACCCTCTATGGTCCATCGATATAATCCTTTCATCCTAAGGAAGTACTATGCATTATCTCTACCTAGAAATACTCACAAGGCAAGAGTTAAAAGCTAAGAAAATTAGAATTGCTTCCCTAAAATTCATTTATTTTCATTCCAAACTTCATTAGTCAAAGTGATATAAAAATCAAGAAACTGTCTATCACACTTCACTTCATTGGTAAGGAAATGTTTGCTTGAAAGGGGTGATCAGTGAACCTAGAATGACTCATCTATACCTTAGGTCTTAATGACACTCTATGATCTATCTATGATCAAACCCATCATCTTTATAACTAAGAAAAATTTATCCCAAAAACTTATCTATGAAGTTATCCAAGGTAAAATTTATATCAAGGTGATAAGAAATCCATATCAGCCTGGCACACAATATCTCACTCACAAACTAATGGTCACTTGGGCCTTGCAGTGAAATAAACTTGTAGAACCTATTTTGAACCTCTATTCCAATACTTAATCAAACCTCACCAACTTTGATAGATGGGTGGATGTCCAAAAAAACATTATGCACAAAAGTCCAATTTCTCTATGAGAAATTACGATGTTCATTCTACACAACTATATTTCCCATTGTATATCCATATTCATATCTAAAACACACATAAAGCATCAAATAAAATTGGCATGTATAAATGACATAGGTGGCAATAAAAAAGTGATTTCATGGTTGTTATGCAAACATGTAAATCCCACTTTCTCTAATCATCCTATAGAATTTGAATAATCCTACAACCCTCTAACCAAACCTATTGTGTTCCATGACCACAAGGCCCATAATAGATGTGAAAATAAATATAGGTGGGTTAGAGCAATCCCTAACTTGAAATATTAATCATAACTCTCAAAAAGGTTCAAGGAGAGTCTTGAGATATTTTATCCAATCACAAGGCTTGGTTTACCCTTGAAGTCATAATAAAATCTAATTATAATTTGACTTAAGGTTTGATGAAATGACATACCAAGGAGGACTTATACTCATCATGTGACCTCAAAAGGGCTCAAATATTCCCTTTCTTATCTCCTTAAGGATGGATCAATCCATCTCAAATGTAATAATGATTCAACCTTGACCATCATATTTAATCAAAGGTGAGTAAGCTCTAAGAATATTTATGGAAGTCAATAAAAGATTCAAATAATTTTTTATGTTCAAATTCATATTTTAGAAAAGAGGAAAGAAGTTTTAAAGGATGAATTATCCATATTCATCCCTCTTCTCCTTCCTCAACCTTGGATGACTACCATTAATGAAGTTTCTAAGATTTTAGTATTTTATCCATTTTATTAATTTTTAAAATATACTTTGATATGTGCACTTGGGTTGATTTTTTATGTACCCATATTCATAGATTGTGTCTATTTGGTTCTTATATCATACAGGTTATGAAGACACCTTGGGAGCTTCAATCTTGACAAAAACCATTAGTGCATATTATCTAGGTCAAAGAAGGAATTACCTTTAATTTTTTATTTTTAATATATTTTTTAGTTCATGTAAAAGGGGAGATAAAAAAAGGGGGGTTCCCTTTTGGATCCACCTATCCAAGGGCTTTTAGGAGCTTGAAAATGTTAAAAAGGTCTAAAATGACCTCCCTAGGACAAAAGTGGTATTGATTGAGATTGGTACAATTTTAGGTCTTAAAAAAATTTCTGTGGAAGAGGATGAAAAATTATGGGGGTGCCATTTTAGGTTACTCCACCTTTGGGTCTCTAGGTGGTCATAATTAGCTTAAAAAAAAATTATCTCTACATAAAAAAGTTCTAGTTTAGTTGAATAGCGTTCATGTAAAACTTAAAGATGGAAATGTTTCTTTTTTATAAAAATAATACAAAGTATAAAATTTAGTCATTTAAATTAATATTCCACTAACTTGGTTAGCCATTTGTTGCCCTTGACCATGTGGCTACCAACTTCGATCAATACATTGTGTGTTACCACACTATGTGGTACACAAATGGTCTATGCTAAGCACCAAACCATCAACCAAATTTTGGCTCAATGCAATAATCAAATATTCACATTATAAACCATATACGATGATAAGACCTAGCCTAAAAATAAGGGCATGTACTCTCTAATCAAAGATATGGTCAAGCAAACCACTACCCTACCTACACCAACAATTAAAAAATTCAAAGTGGAAAAACCATAGGCCCAAAAATTATGAAACATGTTGTACAAGGTCGAAAAAGTTATCAATTTTAATTTTAGTATAAAATTATTTTGTGACAAATTTGACCTTGTTTTACATGAACAAATTTTGTGTGAACATTGAGAAATTTACAAAGGGAATCTAGGCATTCTAAGTAGTGTAACTACAAATATTCATAGAATATTAATCACGTGTCCTAAAATTAAATATTAAAATGTGTTAGGATCTTGATAATGTATATTTTAAAATACAATTAAAATTGGGATAAACAGGGACATTTTAAATTACATAAAATAATTATTTAAACTATTTTGAGACAAACTCAACTCCATTATTTGATGTAAGAGATTTGAATTGTCTACTTATTTGTTTCTCTACCAAATATCTCCATGCAATAAAATTATGGAAATAATATAACTTTTTAATTTATAAATACACCCACATTTTCATACAAAATTCATCATATGTTAACAAGAAATATTCAGCTCTAGACATTATAATTATGTTTATTGGACCATGCAAATTCACATGTACGATGTCCAATACTCCTTTGGATCTCTATGTCTTACTAGTATAAAATTCTTATCAAATATACTTTCTCATATGACACCTTGTACACACATTTTAACTTTACTAAATGGATGGAAATCCATGTTAGCCCGCAATTTTGGCCATGTTTGGAATGCACTTATTTTTTTGGAAAAATTGAAGGGAGAAATAAATGTGCACATTTTGAAATAATTGAGCATGAATGAAAGGGGTGGAAAGAAAAGGAAGATTGTATGGAGAACCAATTTTGAAGAATTCCAATAGTAGAAGATCATGGTCATCAACACATGATGACATGGTTACGTAGATGTAATAAGAAACCCAAGATACTTTGTAAAAAAAGGGATTACCAAGTCTTGGCATGTGCTGAAGGTAGTGGTCAAGTCAATGTAGAATATCAAATTCTATGATTGGGAAGGAAGTTGCATGAATCATAGAGTAAAAAGAAAGGATCATTAGTTTATAAATTTGGAAGAGTGAGTCCTCAGGAGAGTGGGCATTAAGATAATCCATTATTTAAAATATAGTAAGAGGATCTATCGCCAAAAGGATCTATCACCAAGAGGGTCAAGGTCATATAATGTAAATAAATTAAAATCTTTATTTATATAATTTTTGTGAACATTCTAAGAGTCGACAATTATTACATGTAACTAAAAGGTTTTGTATTGATCTTATAAAATGACACTTTATTTCATAGAATATGTTTTTAATAGACACTATTATTAATATTTATATAATTAGTGTTTTTATTATGATATTGTAAAAGTATTGATACTAATATGAAATTTATAGTCTAAGATCATGTAACTCTAAAAATTGATTAAAAGGAGATAATATTTCATACATGGTTAGTGTCTTCTCAATTTTTTACGTTGTTATAATGTCTATGGTGATGTGTTATTATGAAATTCATACTTAATATATAATTTATGCAAAGGATTTGTTTTTAATTATGCATGTTCAAATTCAAACCTTGATTACACCTAAGGTCTTGATAGCTGACCCATCTAGTTGTAGGACTCCCTTAGTGACTAGTTCATATTTTAGGCCTAATTGCTCACCTACTAGTTTAGGCATTATTGAAGTACTAGAATGACTGGAAATCATAAAATTGTGAACTAGAGAGCCACCCACAATTAGATAATGGTATAATGGAGGGGGATTACCATCCTTTCTTTTCTATTTATCAATATGTGTGTAAGTATTAGTGAAAATTGCACCCTCTTTCCTTGTTTATCCTACTGGTAGGCTGAGCTTAGACAATTCTTCTTGGAATAGATATTTTTGACCATGAATGAACAATGTATACCACATTAGGATACTCACATGAAATTTTCATCTGATATATCATGTTGATAAGATAATTACCAAACCTCAACTATCTTATAGGAGATTAAATATTATTTTGATCTTATGTTTATAAATGTTGAGGTGTTATAACAATCTTTATATTCTAATTTCTTTATGTTTCCTAAACATTAGGCGTTGTGTTAAACCCATTCATCCATCGAATCACTTGAAAATGTTAATAATATATTTTACCCACCCCTTGGGATTCTTCAATTACCCTCTTATTAGACCTGGGATTGGCTATTATGGAAGTATTGATATTACGTGCCTCTCCCAATTGATTTGTTACACACCAATCTCCCTCTTGTAAATTCACTAGAGTGACATCTGATTAGAACTACCTTCCACTAGTTTCTCCTTGAGTAGATACCTCATCTTGAGTCATAAAAGGTATTTTGCCATATTAAACCATGAAAACTTGATTTAAAGCATCATTATAATAGGCAAATTGATCATGAGGCTGGTCATGAGGTTTATTCTGCCCAAACTCTTGTACAATATTATTTTTAACTAGTAATAAGGCCCTTGAAGAAGAGGCATCATTTGGATTGAAACTATTGTATGGTTTGGCTAGAGTAATCTACCCTTGTCCTTGGGAATTGGATTGAAAAGGAGTCTTACTGGGTTGACATGATTGTTGGGGATAATAAGGACCTTGAAAACACTTATAATGTTGGGGTTGGTGTCTCTTTTAATCCACTATCTCATTCCATTAGCTTTGACTAGGTTCTTCAACTCTTGCATTTCATGTAAATGGCTAGGGTTAACTTGTTCATGATTTGTATGTGTAGGAATAAGAACAAGAGCTAGAGTAGAAGGATGAATATCTAGAAATAGTGGCATATGAGGCCTTGAGAATTTTTTTATAGATTGATTAATATTGTTTTCAGATTTGATTACAAGGTCATAAGCATTAGGGAGAGTCTCTCCTCCCATAGATTGTATCATAATATATATTCCACTATTCATGTACTTGAGATAGTAAATGAATGCATAGTTTGGAGTAAGCCTCAAAATAGCTAGAATTTTATCCCATGTCCTTTACAACCTATAATTGAAATCTTTCATGAATTTTTGAAGGGATCTTTTTATGGTGGTTAATTGCTCAACTAGGGATAAATGGTCACTCTTATCCTTAAAACTTTTACTTAACTTGTCTCTTATTTCATCCCATGAATCAATGAAACTATGGGATAAGTTTATATACCTCTCCAATGCTTTTCCATTGAAAATATTGACAATAATACAATGGCTACATTCTCTTGGGTGACACTTTGGATATTTCAAAAGTTATCCATTTCTCTTATATTCTTAATGGGTGTAATATCACTCTCTTCACTAAAATTTGGGACACTCTTGAGGGATGCCACTAGGATTTAATAATTTTGGAAAGGTTTATGGAGATCCACCATCGAAGTTCATAAAGGGAATATTTATATCCATCATACCAGATTTAGGAAGACTTGGATTATAGGTAGAATGAATCCTTCTTCTAGGATACCTAGTGTAGGGAAGAGGATGAATGAAGCTCTTTATTTTGATTAAAAATAAAGGTAACTAAATAAACTAAAATAAAATAAATTTAGCCTTTGATCTTTTAATCACCTTTGACATGAAAAATGGGCTTACTAGTCTATAAACAAGAGCTTAGAACTAGTTGGAGTTGTCAGATTCTACATGAAGGAGGCTTCTAGAGCTACAAATTTTATAATACCAACATAAATCTTGTGTAGTCCTTATTCGGATTCCATCCCATAGGGCATGCCAAAACTATTATAGCCTAAATTATCCCCCTTGATAAGGAGTTTCAAGTCCTCTCACTTAAGCTATACAATTGTAACAATCCTATTTTTTGGGTGACCTACTAAGTGGATTGAACCTCTAAATTTTAGCTAACTTCCTTGATGATTCACCCAAATTATTACTAAACTATTGAATTGATGAGAAAATGGAAAAGAGTGTTGTTATAAATAATAAAAGAGGTGATGAACCAATAACATTAGTCCTCTACTTGATTGAATATACACTTTTTTAGGTAAGGAATCCATCTCTTTCACATGACCTGCAGGCCTTGACATGACAATCACGTGAGTGTTTCATTGAGAGGCTCAAGATTTCATTGTAATACTTAGAAGGGAAACACCTAACCTTGTGAAGATACAAATGATGTAAATTCACTTATAAATAATGCATATATAAAGTATTAATACTAAAACTAACTTTTAATAGTAGTATTTTCTATGAAATGGTGAGAGAACATGGACAACAATATAGGAAAGTAAACATTCACTAGAAAATATCAGCCAAATCAAACAATTTACACACATGAGGAAAACATATAAGAATGTAAAATAAATGTTATTTATATACTCAATAGGTTTTCAAGTACAAGTTTGGTCAAGTTTTCACCA